>JAVLUZ010000154.1:40432859-40480890 GCA_036768485.1 Mermis nigrescens | reverse complement strand
CACGCATTTACTTTTGCAACAGGAGCAACGACCACGCAAGCAAATTGTAGCTGCTCGTCGAGCTTTCGTCAGAAAATTTTATGCGACTGTCTCCTAGTTGGATGACTCAGGCAGTGGCGCGGATTCATTTTGCAAATTTGCCGGTTTCGTTATTTATGCCAGATAAGTTTATTTCATAGAGGTTGCATCTCGATGTTTGAAGAATGCAAAATAGGAGTATATTTGGCGGTATTTTGGGATTGCTCGGATTTGGTACATAATTATTCAAAGATGTCTCGCCATTGAGGCGGAAAATATTGCAGCGGTGGAGGATGTATAATGCTGCTGCAAATTCGAATTTAATGCATTAGCAAATGAAAGAAGGTGCATTATGATTTAACAACAGCAAAGGCTTATTTAACGACGCGCTCATGAAATTGATGCCAACGGCTGCAAAATCGTAGGTACATGTTCCAAAACCTAAATTTTGAGCTGGTTGCGGAACCGTATTTAAAGGATTTTGAGCTAATTCAGATGCTATGGGTGTGTGGTTCGAAAAATTTTGTGCAAAATTTTCTTGGAACAATTTCAGATGGTGAGTGAGGAATTTAACGTGTGGCTGCCAGAGGACAACATAGAAGATGGGCGATGCGCATTTTCTGCACAAAGTGGTTATCGCGCTGAGACGGATTATTTTTGTTGCGATTTGTAACTGATTGTGGCTTAGGCAAATTACTTTAATTCCACACGCAGTTTACGCATTTCATCCAAATTTTCTTTTTTATCTTGATTTTACGCGCTGTAGAAGGGTCAGAAAATTGCCTATGAATAGATTGCAGCGCCTCTAGAAGAAGTCTATTAGTCACGCCAGATTCAGCACGAGTATTATCGGCATTTTGGCTTGGGCTATTATTACGTTCTACGTCAGAACCGGCATTATACGGCTCAGAACCAGTTTCCCGGTTATTTGACATATTAAGGGTAGGCGACATTGATGATTGTGTTATTTGATGAATCATCGCTGGTAGGATCCGCTAAATTGTTAATGATCAATCGCGCATTGCTAAGTTTATACTCATCGTCAGAATGTGAAATACGCACAGCATTTAATGATGGGGGTAATTTGATAATTATTCACATTATTATTTGCATCATTACTTTTGCATCATTAACTACGCTTGCTATTTGAATCAACAGGCGCGGTATTTAATTGGCAAGTCAGGATGAGATGGTGTAGAAGGTTTTTTCGATTTACCAGGCGGTGTGCGCAAAGTTTTTCTTTCCCTGCCATTTTTGGGTATCAAAAACGTCCAAAAATATAGCTTTAAGTATGAAAAATTTCAGTACGCCGAAATTTTGCAAAAAATAAATGTTTCGAATTTAAACTTTTTTTGTTTCGTAAAACAGGTTTTTCATGTTTAGAGTACTCGCTTACACTTGGTAAGGTATACTGAGCATGAGATGAGCGATTATACGCAGGAATAAGCCTAAGCAGCGAAGAGCGTGTGAGCTGAGAGAAAATGTCGGCAAAAAAACCTAGGTGGCAAAAAAATATTGTCGAGAGAGAAAATTGATGAATCGTTGCCTGAGGGTCGACGTTTGCAGAAAAATACGAGCGTCTTTGCTGTCTTCGTTGCCAGAAGGTTCGACGGAAACAGAAAAATAATAACGACTTTGCCACGATACACAAGAATTTGCCACGGACGCTTACTTAAATGCACACTGCCAGGATTGCGGTCGATACAACAACAGAGGTGAACAAAACGTTACACATGTTTTAGATGGCCAGAAATAATGATTTTGGGATAGATAAATAAATTTTAGATGACTGATCAGTCCGGCTGTAGCTAGCAGCCTCAAAGGGGGATTTTTCCAGTGTAGAAATGTAGCTGCCGTTCTGTACCTACTGAATCAGCACAGATACGGACAAGGCTGACATTTGCCTTCGGAACTTACCCAGATACCCAAACTGCTCTTAGCGCTGGTCCAAATTGCGTAGTCACAGGGCAACTTCGACTCACTGGACCCTTGTAGACCTACGGCTTTGATCCCCTCGGTCCTAATATTGCTGACCGCTTCTTGTCGGGTGATATCAGCTGCTATGCCCTAAATCTTAAGTGTACCTGCCTAAAATCCCGGAGATGCTCGCTTGAGGTCAGTTGACCTATCTCAACCCAGCTCAAGTTGATGAATTAACTTATTTTCGAAATTAACACTTGTCTTGGAATGTTTTTGCTTCCTAAATGTACGCAGCACTTTTAATGAAATTTGAAAACAACACCAACGAGCTCTAAGCTGATCAGTCATCATGAATAATTAAATAAGTTTGTGACCAATTCGTGGGTTGGAGAAAAGAATATTGAATTTTTAACGAAATAAATGATCCAAAAAGTATTTACTCCTTTCCTATCCACAAAAATATCAGAAGTCCTCGACGTTGGCAGCCGGCCTATCTCATCCTCGATATATTTAATCCGTGGGTGGGTTTTCTAATTTTATCATAGATAGCGACGTGGCAGCGCACCTATAATATACTTGGGTACCGCTAACACCTGTGCACCCCCTACAGCTATAACGGGACACTTCTAGAAGGTGCGGTTTTTTTACAAGATAGATAATAAAAAAATTCGCTGCCCGTGTTTTTTGTTTTTCTTGAAACTCAAAACTGACTGTGTAAAGAAGGTGTAAAGCTTTTTGTGTAACGTTATAACTATAGGATGAATTTTGGGAGGCTTTTGCATGACGGCATGTGGACAACTCAGTATTGACTCCTCAAATAAATTAATGGCACAGAATTTGTAGAGAGAGGGATGCTTCTACATTGAGTTTTTTTAGTTTGTTGAAATTCGCATTAGTTCTCGAATGGAAGTGCAAAGAGTGCGAAAATCTGGGGTGAAAAAGCACATTTTGCGTCGAGTTTTCAACCTGCTATGTCTGATACTAACTCCAATTATGAGTTTTTTAAAATGTTTTCTGACAGAAATGTAGAGCGGATCAAGGGCTGACATTCTGCATATAAGCAAAGTCTCTTACGCTCTATGGTGAAGTTAGATCCTGGGGTTTAAAGTTTACACTCTAGTGGATGGTGTAAAAAACGGATTTTAACTAAGATTTCTCTGCCAAATTTTTCCGCTTTTGAGTCCGCGTAAATCTGAATACAGCAGTAATGAAGTGCCTCTCAGGGGCTACACATCGCAGCAAACCGCATTTAAAACAACGCAATATTGAGTTATTCATGGGGGGTGTAAAGTTCGAAATCAGAGGTAAAAAATGGACAAAAACACGCTTTTCCGAATTTTGATTAATAAATCGTACCAAATAATTTTTGCAAGAGAATTTTGGCACACAGGAATGTACTACGATTTAAAAGCTACAAATTGTACCAAACCGAATTTCTTTAAACTCAATGGGGAGTTCGGTACGAAATTTTAAAGTTTACAGTGTTCTAAATGATGGAAAATACGTTTTTGTTGCGTTTTTGTTCGCCACTTTCTCCGTCCAGAAGTCGGGATAAGTCCAATAGAATAAAAATAAAGTGCTTTATATCGGGTGCATGTCAGAAGCAAATTGTCTATACATTAATATTTAGCGAGTGTAAAGTCAAAATTTGGTGTTTAAAATGCGTTTCTGTCTCATTTTTTCTGCCTGCTTCTCCGGTTATGAGTCAGGTGACACGATTATCAAGTCTAGAAATGGACCAGGAACCAAATTTGATATGCCAGTCTGGCGCATATGCTTTACACTCTACAGTGTTGTAAAGTGGTTTACATCTATTGGTTAGTTTGCCCATAGAACATTATGGAGACTGTAATTTTTTTCATAAATATCAATCGCAATATCGGAACAATATCAAAATTACAGGAATCTGACCAAAAATCTTCTTTACACTAGGTGTTTACATGAAGTTTACACTACATACTGTATTTATCTTCGTTTTTGAGCATTCCAGAAACCTAATTTTTTCCTGGAGTCTAGAAATTTTCAAAGAATCAAATGTGAGACGTCACGTAGGTGCGTTTGTTTACATCCAACAGTGATGTAAAGTAGTTTACACTCATTGTTTATTTGTCCTGCAGACCATTGTAGACATGCAATTTTTTCATAAATGCTGATAATAATATCCGAGTAATATCAGATTCACAAATTGGAATAAAATCCTCTTTACACAGGGCCGTTGTGTAAAGTTAACACTGCTAATTAATCTTCGTTCTAGAGCTTTGCAAAAACCTAAATTTTTTGCCGAAATCTGAAAATTTACATGGAATTGAATAAGGGACGTCAGCTGGGCGCGCTTGTTTACACTCAACAGTGATGTAAAGTGGTTTACATCTGTGTCTATTTGTCATTAAACCGTTATGGAGACGTAATTTTTTCATGAATGTTGATCGTAATATCCGAGTAATATCAAATTTACAAATCCGACTAAAATCTTCTTTACACTCGTTGCTAGTGTAAAGTTTACACTATATAATAAGCTTCATTCTAGAGCCTCTACAGTAACTTAATTTTTCTCTAAAGTCGTAAAATATATATGGAAACAGATGTAGATTCGTCTGCTAGGGGCGCATGAAGAGTAGTGTAAAGGGATTAACACCTAATGTTAATTTGTTCTTAGAACATTATAGAGTTTTCATTTCTTAATAAAACAGCTGAATCGTTAATCATCCAGATGCAACTTTATTGCGCAAATTAGGTTAAATACAGCCAGCTTCGGAAAATTCTTTGAGCATGTCTCATATGTTACGTAATATGTTTCAAAGTGCTTCAGTAAAGTTTAAACCATTCAATTATTAGAAGAACCGCACAGTAAATGAAATCTAGTATTGTATTTCCAAATCTTGCTAATTAAAATAGTTACTAGCAAAGAAAAATGCTCCGATGGAACAAAAAAGGAGAATATGCTTAGATTGTGAATTATCGAGGATGTAAAAGGAGGGGACTAGGAAAAACTCTCCCAATGTTATATGCCAAAAATCGCAAAATCTGTTACAAATCAGACTTTCTCTAAACAATATGCAAAAAATCGAAGTATATTCTGCGGCCTTTGAAAAATGTAAAAGTTTAGTAGAACAACTGTAGTAGACATGTGTGAAAGAGTATCTACATAAGGTCTGTTGCACGTCAGCTTCCATGTTTCCTACTGCTTTGAACCAACAAATATCTCGATTGTCTTGAATGCATCAATATGTACTATTTCATTCATATTCGCTTAGCTACTGTGTTGCTAATTCGCTGCTTTTTTCAATCAATTTTTTGGTAATTTGAATATTGCTTGCACTTTGACACTTAGAATGGCTGTATCTGCTAAGTGACATGCTTAGTAATAATGAAATACGAACAACTTGATTATGATTTGTTAACAGCATTTCACTTTCAGTCACATTATTAAGCAACTCAAAGTTGAATGAAGTCTGCAAAAAGTTGCATTACGTAATATGCTTTTAAGATATTATGTCAATCAGAGAAAATTATTTTAAAATAATACGTTTTTTCAGAGACCGCAGAAAATACTTCGATTTTTTGCATTGTTTAGAGAAAGTCTGATTTTTAACATACTTTTGCGATTTTTGGCATATAACATAGGGAGATTTTTCCCAGTCCCCTCCTTTTACATCCTCGTTCGAATATGTACACACGGCTATAAGCCAGGAAGCAATACAAAATATCACTAAAGGATAAAAGGATAAACAGAAGCGAACGACCAATTCGTCAAACAGCCAACTAACTATCCCATCATGGGATCATTACAGTAGATAAAATTTAAGATAACAGATTATCATTAAACCAAAATTACTTTTTATCAATTCGAATCTTCTAGAATACGATAAGTGGTAAGAAGTAAAACAATTACTATTAGCATATCCATAATTCTATTTTACCGGATAAGTATCTTATTGATTTTGTAATAAAAAATAGAGATTTAATTGAGAACTAAAGGCATAACCACAATCTCACACATCGCACGGATGGCTACTTGAAATTGGCTATGTTAACCGATACAGTACCAAGCTGTTGTCGGAAGGCAAACGCGAACTAATGGAAATAGTTCGCACCATGAAACTTTCGTAGTTACATATGGACAAAAAACCCTCGATTTGTGAGTAAAATAATCGAATTTTGACTCATCAGAAAATAAAACTTTTGACCAGTCAAGAAATGTCCAGTGTGCAAAAGTTCGAGCAAAATCAAGACGCTTCTTTCTATTAATTTCGCTCACGAAAGGCTTTTTTATGGCAATTCTAGCAAAAAGTCCAATACGGCAGAGGTGCCGGCTAATTGCCTGCCTTGACACGGATGGTCCACCACCAATTCAGCTTCCAAGTCAGAAGCAGTCAATCGTCTATTTTTCAAGGAAGCTCGCTTTAAATCGCATAAATCTCGAGTGGACAATTTAGAGGGTCGCCCGGACCGAGGAAGATCAGTAAACGCATCAAACATATCATGTTTCGAAAGTGCATTTTGAGCGGCATGCCAACTTATATTTAGACGTCCTGCAATTAGCTCTTTGCGATAGTTTGGCATCGTTAAACATAGAGACAATTTTCGATCGAATGACTGGCAAAATAGTCTGAGATTTGCCCATGATAAGTCAGCAGGCAGTGAACAGAATTGAAAACGACTGAAGTTTTCGGAATCAGCGGAAAAAAAGTGACTTAGAAAATTGTTTAATGTGAAAGTCGTTCATTTTAACTTTAAACTTAAAAGCGCGCTTATGACTTGGTCCGATTTCAGACTGCGCGAACAAGGTGGCTCCAAACTTTTGAGCAGCACTGTATATCCGGCGCATTAGTGTTAAGTACTTTAACCTTTTAGTGGCCAACGTTCCCAATTGGGAACATGTTTTCAAAATTTTGTTGCAAAACAACTACTTATCTAGTTTAAATAAGACTTGTTTTGGATGAGAAACAAGATGTTTGCCTATCCTGTGAGAGCAATTTCAAAAGTTAATTATGAGTATGTGCTATGCTATACTGTCTTAAGTTAGACAAAAATAGCGAAAGTTTGTCATGCTTAGAAATTTGCATATTGTCAATCGACATACACAATTTTTGAGCCAAATGTCATGCAGTCATGTTTGCAGAGGTTTTCTGATCATTTTGGTATGTTATTCATTTTTATTTAGTTGTTCATCAAAAGTTATGGTTAATTTTATATTGATGTTCCCATTTCGGGACGTTAGTAGTTAAGCATGTCCCCCTAGGTAGCAACACAAAGTATAGCCTGTGCTTAAGCATAGGCAATGCTTTAGCATAGTCCTGTGTTGAAGCATAGGCTATATGTTTTGTGTTGCGATCTAAGGGATGACGTCACACATAGTAACCTCGACTATGGGTGTACTGGAGAATATTTTAAATTTGCGGATCAAGTCAACCAGGTATACTTTACACTACAGCCAGAGTACCTATTTAATGCAGGGGGAGGAGGGGCTATCAGAATTTTATTTTTTGGGGATAACTGTGAACACCGCTTACTATACTAAATGCATACAATATTCTAACTTGCGTATCACTTGACCACTTTACACTTTTCACTCAGTAGTTTACACCACATCATAAAACCGCTATAAATCATGAACCAATAGTTGAATCGAGCTGAAATGTTCAGAATATAAAGACTACATGCGAAAAATAATGAATATGGAAAATCGTGTACTGGCTTACTGTAGCTATGTTATAACACGTATTTTTTCAACCAATGGCTGGATCGGACTAAAAATTTCAGAGTCTGTTAAGTATATGTTAGGTATGTTATGTACAAAATTTTAGCGCGCAACCTACAGTATACCAGCATAAGTTCACACTTTTGCATAACTCAAGAACCAATGGCCGGATTGAGCTCAAATTTGAGAAACAGCATATACGCGAGTCACTCATTCTTTACACATTGTGCTTACTGTAGGTATACTGTAGCTTTCTGGATTTTCTATATCTCACAAACTAAGAGTCAAATAAAGCTGAAATTCAATAAATTAGATGTATATGAGTCAAAAATAACGTACGCAAAATATAGTGGATGATGTTACTGTAGGTATGCTACAACACGTATCTTCTGATTTGCTGAGCTGGAAATTTGAGAGATTTAACAAACACGATAGAACAGCGCACCAGGACTACTATAGGCAACATTTAGTAACCCATAGTGAGGAAAATAAGGTTGTGAAAAAGGTTACAAAGGGTCCACAGTCTCAGCGCAGATCTCCCCCAACCTATAGCTAGAGGATCACTCTGTGGACTGCAGATCTTTTGTATGAACACACTGAAAACGTGCATAATACTTAATAAGATTATAAGACAATAAAACATGAAGTACGGGTTTAATGAAAAAATCAGGCATATTTTGTGAAATTCGGAAATTTTTTTGCAAAATTTGAAAATTATTTTGTAAAATCTGGAAACTTTTTTGTAAAATTTGGAAATTATTTTGTAAAATTTGGAGACTTTTTTGTAAAATTTGGAAACTTTTTTTGTAAAATTTGGAAACTTTTTTGTAAAATTTGGAAATTATTTTGTAAAATTTGGAATCTTTCCTATATGGTCAAGTATAGGTGTTTTGTAGAATTTGGAAATTATTTTGTACAATTAGGAAATTATTTTGTAAAATTTGGAAACTTTTTTGTAAAATTCGAAAATTATTTTGTAAAATTTGGAAATTATTTTGTAAAATTCGGAAATTAAAAAAAAACAAAAGTTTGACTACCGTGGAAACCCATGAGTCAAATTTTGATGGGTCCCCTCGCCAGTGGACCAGATATTTGGTCTTATTACGTCGTCTCCGCATTTTTAGATTGCTGATTATCAATCGCCTGCTCCATATACGGACAAAATTCACTCGGTTCTACCAGGAATCATGAGAATTAAATTGGGGCGGTCTATCTAGGAGGCATAAAATGCCTCTATAAATGATCAACGAAATTCCGAATAGTAATTATATAAGTTGGATATCACAATGTCTTGATCTCCTGGTATACCCATTGTTAGCTGGAGGAAAAAATTCATAGTTCGATATGTTTCTGTGTATTCTGCAGGCACATAGCTGGCCCTTCTATTTTGGGGGACTAACACCAATTTTGGGGGGTCTAAGCCCAAAATAGCACAAAATAACATGTAAAAAGTCCTATTTTTGCGTTTTTTTCTGAATTTTGGGGGTTCGGACCCCACCAGTTCCCCCACAGCTACGTGCATAATATTCTGTAGTGTATGCAAGAAAAAAGGACGAAAGGTCCGCAGTCTCCCAACAGATCTCCCCAAACCCTAAGCCAGAGGATCACTCAGTAGACTGCAGATCTTTTGTATGAATACTAAGAAAACGTGCATAATACTTAACAAGATTATGAGACAAAAAAATTAAAATATGGGTTCAACCAAAAATGAATAAAACAGCCTATTGCATCGTTCAGCTGAGTACTAAACTGGACGCATAAGTGTCAGGAGGGTCTAGACCCTCCCAGCTTAATTAGAACTCAAAAATTTCCCTAAGGATTTTTGAAAATTGATGAGAAAGTATCAAAGTTGATCAATCATACTAAGTGACCATAATTTATACTGATGGTTGCAAATATAATATATTTCATAGAAAAGTACTATACCTACCTAGGCACTGCTCTCTCAGTGTGTAGCAAATGTAAATGATAATTTTACTAGATAAAAAGCACAACTTTACAGGATTTCAAAATCATCAATATTGCGCAATGTTATACAATTTGAAGATGAAAAATGAATTTTAGTCCATAATGGATACAAGAACGCGGGCGATGATTCAAGGGCGTAATAATTAACTTTTGAAAACAAAGTTTCCTCGAATTGTTAATTGTTCAAATCGATTGCGATTCATATATCCTAAATCGTAATGATGTAATATAACTGTACAAGTCTGACGATGATCAGTAAATATATCAATTAAATCAATAAGGCTTCCGAAAAATTGTCATCATGATTCGAACAGACGAACCATATAGATAAAACTTCAAGGCGTTTGGCATCATAGAAAAAACTTTGAACCGCGTGTTTATCGCTATCGAAAAACACCAAACTTCTTATAAACAGCTCGCATGGATTAAAATACTTTAAAATGCAGTAAAAGTCCATATCTAAATCGATTGAATGCAAACACAATTTTTGCAGCAAATGACGATACGCAGGTATCCAAGAATCACTGAATAAAGTTACTAGTTTCAATTCAACTGTCTTTTGGTTGCAATCGTCCATCAGATAGGGCTCGAGGATTTCGCCACCCCAGTATTCCATAATTTGCATGTTTTGTAACACCAATTTCGATGGGTTGCATACCTTAAGTATCTTCTTCAAAAGCCGATTCTCTTCGCCACTAAGATAGATCGTTGCAAGCTGCTTGTATATGTTTATTTCGATGGTAGGATCGCCTTAAGAGAAAAGTACCAAAAATAAATTATATGTATGAAAAAGAAAAATACCAACAATAAAAAACTAATTAATTAGTCATAAATAAATGGTTTACATTTACGTTTAATGTATATTCTTATTTGTTTCCATGCATGTATATTATTTTCATACCATCAAAACATGGCAAGGGTACATACCTTGTAAAGGCTGCAAATGAGGGTCGTGTGTTGGATTTCCAGGGTTGTACTGGATAGCCCATTGCTCAAATGTTGCGCCGTAAAAATTGCTGATGAAAACCGTGATTGCCAAATGTGTTGCAACGGGCCATCGTTGCTGACGCTCCAATATTTTCCGCCAATCCTTGCATACACACTCAATGCGCATACGGCTGGTAAAGTCGAGGTAACTGAATATTTGTGCGTGCAGTTCGGACGGTAGACTGTCGAATGTTGCTGAAAATTCACATAGAATCAGAAATAAATAAATACAGCGCGTATTGCATCACAAATATTATATTTGAATAAATTTACATATAAATATCTATACAAATTTGCATACCTAGACTAACGCTGTCGTTTGTGTAATCCATGATAAAAATAATAATTTAGAGAGCAAAACTATCTAACCGACCAAACAGCTCAAGACACAAAGTCCTGAGTGATATTTTTCATTTTGTCGTGCCTTATATACCCTGTTTTTCAACTTCTCTTACACTCTCTCGCCTTATTGGTGGCGGTACCATAGGTGGGCAACACCAAAATTCTGGGTGGAGGGTGCCATTTTTTGAAAGGTCAAAAAATGGTCTATGTTGTTATGGCAAAAAAACACCCTTTCTCAACGTTTCTCCTTGAGCACTATCCATTGGCATCAAAAAATTGCGAAAAGGACAACAAATTCAAATCAGGCGGGTATCCGAACTTTTGGGGCGTTGCATACGACCCCAGACTCCTCCTCCATACACCCACGTGTATGCGGTACCCTAAATTTTCCGAAAACAATTCAAAATAGGTCCAAAAATTTGCCCTTCATGTGCGAAATGGCGTTTTTTTGGCGTTTTGCATTGCCTGCTTTCATTTAGAACCGCTTAGGTGCAACATTTTATTGAAAAATTTCAAAATTTCCCTCAATTTTGCTCGAACAAATTATTAAATTTCTTCGATTTAAGCGAAAATCTGGCGCGAAGCGCCGGAAAATTCCTTAAATTGAAGCGCAAGAACTTGAATTTAAAACTTTAACGTTAAAGAACTTTAAAAGCTTGAATTGCTGTTCGATCTCCTGCATTTATATAGCATTAGCTGAGCTGCCCAGCGTTGCCCAGGCTGAACTTAGGCCTGATAGCTATATGGAATTGATATGTCTCTTGTATTTTTAATTTTTCAAGACTTGATGTTTTTGGGAAATTTCTAAAAAAATTGTTGGTATAAACCATATTTTATTTTTTGGATTTTTTTAAAATGTCTTTTGTCAACCATTTTTTTGATCAAATCCATATTTTTGACGTTACAGAATGGTTTTGAAAATTGTTCAGCCATAATCATATTCTTGATGTTCTGGGATGTTCGGGAAATTTTTTTTGATCAAACCTATATTTTTGATGTTTTGAGATGTTTTGGAAATTTTTTTCGTCAAACCATATTTTTGATGTTTTAGGATGTTTTGGAAAATGTTTTTGGTCAATCCATATTTATGATGTTTTAAAAATTTTTTGTTTGTTGTTGCAAAGGGTGTCATATATCACATGATATCTCATATCACTCATGTGTTATAGCAGATTGTATCTCCTATCTTATATCACTGCATGTTATGGCACAGACAGGGTATCTATATCACACCTATCTTATAACCAATCTCGTAGCACAGGGTATCTTATATCCCATCCTATCTTATAGCATTGCCTATCTTATAGCTCGGGGTATCTTATATCACTTTTTATCTTATATCATTGCCTATCTTGTAGCACGGGGTATCTTTTATCACGTCCTATCTTATAGCATTACCTATCTTGTAGCACAGGGTATCTTATATCCCATCCTATCTTAAAGCATTGCCTATCTTGTAGCTCGGGGTATCTTATATCACTTTTTATCTTATAGCATAGCCTATCTTGTAGCATGGGGTATCTTTTATCACGTCCTATCTTATAGCATTACCTATCCTGTAGCACGGGTGTCTTTTATCACGTCCCATCTTATAGCATTGCCTATCCTATAGCACAGGGTATCTATCACATCCCATTGTATAGCATTGCCTATCTTGTAGCACACGGTATCTTATTTCATGTCCTATCTTATAGCATTGCCCATCTTGTAGCACTGCGTAGGTTATATTGCGTCTGATCCTAGGTTATTAGGTATGCAGCGGCCAAACCATAACCCGAAAATAGTGTGAACCGAGTTTTGTTCCATTTTTGAAATTTCGCGAAAAATCGGCCATGTCACGAAAAATGCTATACTTAAGCATAGGGCTGCCTCCAGCTCCGCCCCTGTATAGGTTGACTGGGTGGGGTTGGTAAAATTTTATTGTCGCTACGGATCCTTCCCCCGGTAGGCCAACCTCGGGCCAAAATGTCAGTTCACCAACTATTATGGAGCCGGAGTCAACCCCGAACAAACATACAGACATACATACAAAGCAACTTTCACAAATATAAATATAGATTTGATGCAGAATATTCAAAATTTTAAATAATTATACCAGAAAATAGAATATATACTATGCTGTAAAATGCTTCCCTGAGCAGAAACATGGCTTTCGGACTGCCAAGAATGTAAATAAATATTATTAATAAATTGAATCCAGCACAAATCGTTGGAAAAATTGAAAAATCGTGATCAGACGTCCAAAAAACATTGCAAATTACATATCCTTTTTCTTTATCTTGCCAATAATTTTTGATTTATGAGGAGAGGGCGGCCGCCCCCCTTAAATCCGCCTCTGCCTGTATAACAATTAAAAATAAATCTATAAACATTTTGTGTCGATCAAAGCGGTTGATATTGCTTGTCGCAGATCAGTGAATTCAAAATTCTGTAATCGCTGAACTACATACCAACAACTTATTCTGTAAATACCAAAGTACCTACAATAAAAACTGATTCAGTAACGTGATAGGGATTATCCCGTGCATTTGGCCCTGAAAATGTAGACTTATACTCGCTTTTCTCTCATTATGCCTCAATTTATGTTTCGAGCCCTTTTTTTAGTAGTGTTGTACAATATAATAGGCAAAGAAAGTTGAAAATCTAATTTTCTTAAACAACCTAAAAATTACTGCTAAAAAACGATATATTTCATTATTCTTTAACAGCTGATCGTATAAAATAATTTGCGAAACCCTGATCTGACTGCGACAAAACAATAATAAGCTAAATCAGATTTTCTATATTTGACGACATGAATTATCTATTTTCCTCTTTTCTACTTTTCTTCTTAGAAATTTCGAAATGCGTACTTGTAAAGTTCTTTCTTACCAGCTTATCGATTCATTTTATACGCGTAAAAATGAGTCGTAAAAATCGTTTGGTCGTACATTACTCTACCTAAGTGAAAAATTGTTAAGGATTGTGTACGTGGCACAACGAGAAAATAAAATACGATTTTGAATCGGTAAAACGTGAGCAGCTGGCGGAGAGATATTATCATTAGCTCTGGACAATTGAGTCACGTTGATAATCAAACAGAGCAAGATTTATCAATACCCATTATTTAAAATCATCAAAAACAAACCCATATAAATCTGAGGCAATCGGCGCATTTTCGCAAGGATTATGTAGGCCGTTTTTTATTTTCTTGTTTTCCATGCACAATTCGCTGAATAATTCAAAATAATTATTATGCATTTTTGGGGGTATAAATATATGTACGTGTCGCTGGTATATGATTCAATAAAATTGATTCCGTCTTTATATATTTCTTCTTACTTTATACTGTTATCCGTATTAGTATGAAAGCATATTTTCCCATCGTATTCTTGATCATTTTGCCTCAGACAGTTCGAACTTTAAGTAAGCATTTATTAAACATTAATTAAACTTTTATCCCACAAATTGAAAACTGAAACCGATTATTATTACTATAATCATTATTAAGGATCCTCGACAAACGAAAACTTAGAAGTTTGCCTTTTCATTAGAATAAAACTCAATAATCATGCATGTGTGAGGTGGAATCCGACAAATGCATTCTTAGAGAGTTAAAATCAACGCCAGTCTGCTCCTTTTCTGAGCCTGATGTTTCGAAACATAAAATAGTCGGTGTAAATTATAAATTTTACGTAACATATGAAATTATTATCAGGCTGCAAAATAAAATAGGTCGTAATAAGCGATACGTATCCTTTGTATAAATGTCAAACTTTTCTATCCGTACGATTCCAAAACTGGAACTTTTCTGACGATTCATTAAGAAGCTCAAAATTGGCCAATAATTCGATGAAACTAATTGTGAAATATAATGTGTTTGATTTCTGAATATGCAAGTAAACTTTGATAAATTCTCCACTTGACTTGAAAAATTTTGTCAAGATTAACACTAAGTTAATTTGAAATCCTATGCTCATAAGATTGCTCCATCATTTCTTACAAAAAAAAGCTTATTTTCTCCAGGTGATGTGAAGAAACTTTTACGCACGCTATCATGTGCATCTTTGCAAATGTGCATTTTGCAGCTGTGTATGTCGCGGCTTAATTAAGGAATGATTATAACCATACGTGGGCAGCACCAAAATTCTGAGGGAAGTTGCAAGATTTTTCAAAGGTCAAAAAATGATCATAAAACTGGTGGTATTGCTAAAAAACACTATTTTTGAACATTCTCATCGAACACTATCTATTGGCATCAAAACAATTGCAAAAAACAAAAAAAAATTTCAAAAATTTTATTCTGGGGGTTGGGGGAGGTATTCTCGTTTCTGGGGGCTTATATTGGTTATTTTGGAGACAGGGGTGTTTTAATTTTCCGGGGTGCATACCCCCAAACCCCTTCCCACGCCAAGGTGTGGTTATAACGATTTAATGTTTTTAACAGGACTTTGTCAAAATCTAAAACTTAAACGCACGCCGTATTTCAATGTAATTTTTTTGTGGAGGGTCAACCCAAACTTTCTTCTTGGGTGCCTCGACCTTTAAAGCTCGAAGCCGGAGAATAAACGGCAAAAGGATCATTTTTAGTGGTCACCAACATTTCGTTTTTCACTAGAGTACTAAAATGTTAAATATACATATTAAGTTGATGAAATTTAACATAGAATGGTTATCAAACAACAGCCATATTCAGAGGGCACCAATAGAAAATTCATATATTTGAGCCAAACACTCGTCAAGAACGCTAAAAGCGTTAATCTTATGGTATTCACTTAAATGGAAATTTTACAGCAGCTTAAAAGCTCAGCTAATGTCAAAATTTTCGAGGAAAATGGGTCTCGTTTTCGTAAAATTAGGGGTAGCTATCGATCTGTCTCTCCCTTCTTCGCAGGTCAACTACTGACGATTTTCTGTAATGATTTCGTCTTATAATTAGGTCAAAGCCTATTGCATTTCATTAATATCGAGTTGAAGCTCATAGATTTTTTAGGCCAATCATACAAACATATAAGAAACTCTTCCCACTTTCAAGACAAACACGACCATAAGTGGGCAGCACCAAAATTCCGGAAGGGAGAGTGCAAGATAATTCGAAGGTCAAAGATGGTCCTTTAATGGTGGTATGGCGAAATAACAATATTTAAAAAATTGCGAAAAAACTAAACAAATTTTCAAAAATTGAATTCTGGAGAGTATTCTGGGTTTCTGGGGGGTATTTAGGTTTCTTGGGAGGTATTTTTGGTTTCTCGGGGGGGATGCATACCCCGAAACCCCTACGCCCAGGTGTTGTGGCCCCATAAGACCAAAAATTTATAAAAAGTAAAATAATACACGGAGGGTAATGGAAATTGGCACATTTGTAATCGAAAAATCTCAAAATTAATTCTTCGTGAGTTTGTTCCAAGCGCAACCAAATAAGGTAACTTTTTATACATAGCCTATCAAAAAAAGAGCAATTTTTTCCTGAATAGTTCGAGTTTTATGAGTTTAACCGATAGAGCATATTTGGCACCGCCAAACAATACAATTTATTTTGTGTACCGCACAAACATACCCCGAAATACAAAGTCATCAATTTTCGGACCAGACTCCCCGCCTTAAAAAAAATCATAAGTACGCCCCTATACACATATATGGATACAGGGAACACAATTGACATTATCAGCTCCTACAAAATTTAGAATAAATAAATCGACATGTGTTTCTTTTAAAAATTTCATTCTTGTTCTCTTGTGAGTCGATAATAATGTGCTGACGTGACGACAATAGACACGTTTCTATTTGCATTATTGATTTCTTAAGACGCAGTTTAAACATTTTAATAAATCATTGAACGAAATGTAATTTAAAAACTTGATATTAAAAATTCACCATATAAAATACATAAACAAAATATAAAAACAAATTAGATAAAATTATAAGACAGCATAAATCTTATAAAAAAATTTATTGCTAGCTAGCAGACATGCACAGCATGGGAATTCTGGCGGGGGGGGGATTTTAAACAGTCTTTTTGGGCTAACAATTGGTGGATACGCGTCAAAAACGGCGTTTTTCGGCGTTTCTGATGATTCTTTCTCTTTCTAGTGCATAAAATGCAAAAAAAATTTAAAAAATAAAAAAAAACAACAAAATATAGTCAAAAAATGAGTATGTCAATGCCGTAGGAGCGCCGAAAATTTGACGCTTATAAGCAAATAGAAGCTATAACGCTTAAATCAGCACCTTTTATACGAATTTTTAGGAAACTTTCGAAAAATAGCGAATTCTAGGTGGAGGGAGGTGAAAATGGAAATTTTCTGGGGGTTAAAAAACCCCAAACCCTCAGGTTATAGATGTTAGCCATATGATCTTATGGGGGTTTAGGGGGTTTCACCCCCAGGAAAATTTGCACTCCCGCAAAAAATTTTTCACCCCCTAGAATTAGCGATTTTTCGAAAGTTCCTAGAAATTTTCGGAACATTCATTAGAAAAGGTGATTTTTTGTGCGTTTTTAGTTATCTATCTGCTCAAAAGTGCCAATTTTCCGGCGCTTAGCGCCATTAAACTCATGTTCTGACTATATTTTGTTCAATTTTTTTGACTTTTTTGATTTTTTATCTAAAGTTTTTGTTTTTAAGCTCTAGAAAGATAAAGCATCGTCAGAAACGCCAATTTCAAAGAATTCCCACTCTGTGTATGTATGATGTTGGCTACAGACTTTTAGTGCTTATCATACGATACGACGCTCGTGTCACGTGATAAAAATAATTGATAAATGAATACCCGCAGATGGAGGCGCAATCGGTCCGATTAATGGCTTTTCCGACGTCGAACTTTCGTCGATTGTTTTTTCGCCCACTGCCATAAGTTTTGCTAGCTTCTTGTATTTTGTTCTGCTGTCCTTCTCGAAAATTTCGTCTTCATCATCGGCATCAAACCTTTGGCATTTGAAAAACACGTGTAACGTATTAATCCATGCTGCACGAGAATTGAGGGAGTCAAACATACATGTAAGAGGGGAATGGGGGGATCCCCATCCCAAAGTTGGTCGTCCCCCCATTCCCCGAAAGGCAGTGCTTTTTTGTACAAGAACCCTTAGTACATGTAGAAAGATGGCCCCCAGAAGCAGGCACGTATCTGGCCGTCCTATTTTGGGGGGACCAACAACAATTTTGGGGGAAATAAGCCCAAAAATAGCACAAAATAACGTTTAAAAAGTCATATTTTTCCGATCCGGACCACACCTGGGCGTAGTGGGGTATGCACCCCCAGAAACCAAAATACCCCCAGAAATCAAAATACCCCCCCCAGAAATCTAAGTACCCCCCAGAAATCAAAATACCCCCCAGAATTCAATTTTTGAAATTTTTTTAGATTTTTTCGCAATTTTTTTGATGCCAATGGATAGTGCTTGATGAGAAACGTCGAAAAATGGTGTTTTTATCGCCATACCACCATTTTTAAGGCCATTTCTTGACCTTCAAAAAATCTTGCACACCCCGAGAATTTTTCTTGCTGCCCACGTATGGTCCGGACCCCCCATTCCCCCATAGCTACGTGCCTGCCCAGAAATTTTTGTACATTTTGTACATGCAAATTTTCGGGTACTGAAATACAGTACAGTAGCGCTTTCAGTGTGGTAAAACAGGTTTTCCAACCTTTGGTAGTCTATGTTAGCTGATTTATGGGGTTCTGACGAGAAAAATACTACAAATTGTCTCAAAACCGCGCGAAGCGCCGAAAAATTTGATATTTTTCATTTCTAAATGCAATTTCTGCCATTATAAAGATATATAAAACACAAATTACTCATTTCGGTGCGGAGCGCCGAAAATTCTTGGAAATTTTATACCTTTCTACCGTTTACGCCTTCCAAAAATCTTTATATATGTGAAAAGACGGTAACGAAAAGTATTTGTACATCGGGAAAAATCTTTACCGAATACAAAAAAAACAGTGCCCCAAAGCCAGAAAATTTTTGATCCCCACCCCGATTTTGTATAAGAAAAATTGAAATTTTTGCCGTTTTTACGTGTTTATTCGGTCATTTTCGGCCGAAAATTGGATACGATTCACCTCCCACCCGAAACTTCCATCCGTTACATGTATGGAGTCAGCTATAAAATATCCTATAAACGCCTTATTTTATGTATGTAGCTTAAAAACTGTGGATACGCGTCAAAAACACCATTTTTGGCATTTCTGACGATGATCTTTCCTTCTAGATTATCATACTATAAAACTGTTAAAATGCCGAAAGATTGCTAAAAAGGCCTAACAAAGCACATTTCTTAAAATTTGAGAGGCCGAAATTCCGTGAGGGGTCAGCCCTGCAGTATACACAGCATGATATTTCTAGATCAGCCTCTAAATTTTTATAAAGTGCCTTTTTCGGGCTAAAAAACGATGAGTAGACGTAAAAACTAATGGACGATGCACGTTCTTCCTCAAGCACATAAAAAATTCCAAAAAACTAGAAAAAATGAGAACCATTTCAGAAAATTGAAGAAAATATGGTCAAAAAATGAGTATCGAAAAGTTAAGACTTATATGAGCCAAAAATTAGCTGAAGACGCTTAAAACAGTACACCATCCGCAATTCATCTTTTGTATCTCATACTATCAACTTGACAGATAAATAAATAAATAAATCGAGTCGATTCCCACTATCAAAAAATGACGAATGACGTCATATCGTGAGGCGACAATTGCGTACATCCTAAGATTTGCTAAAATAAAATAATAAAAAGTATGCAAATTGAATTCACCTAACTTTCGAAGGCTTCTTGACCGTTGACGTCACTTCTTTTTCTTTATTGGCCAGTTCTTCCGGTTCTGAGTCGCTTTCAGCTCGCTCGCCTTCCTCCCGATCAGATTCTTTCTCGTCATCGGACAAATCTGCAGGCGGCCCCATTGGTACGCCCGGGGGTTCGGTCGACTTGAACCTAAGCAAAAACAACAGAAAACAAAATACCAAATGGGACAATATTATGAAAATAATTTTTGGATAAGAAATACTTCTGTACATTCAGGAGGCGGGGGGCCGCCTTCCCCCGGAAATAAAGAATAATTTTTGAAACATACAAGGGTCCCCCAAGAGAAAAAAATGAAAAATTCTCAAAATAACTCTAAAGCACTTCCAAAACAGGTTTTCAGCGTACTTTTGATCTAGTAAACTCAAAATTTATCGGCGCTTCGCGCCGGATCTATCGTTTATGTATAGTTTGTCTTCTAGCGCGCCCAAGATTACTCAAATTTGAGTTAGACATGTAGAATGTGTCAAATTTTTTCCGAATTATCCATTTTCTGTATTGTTTTTCTTTGTAAATGACAAAGATTAATTACAGAGACAGAAGTTAGAGAAATAATTTGTCGATTGAATGATGAGAAATCAGTTGTGTAGATTGTTTAAACGATAGATTTGAGCAAAATGAGTATAGAATAAAGTGGAAAATTTTTAAGAATTTGTCTTGAAATTTTTTAACCATGGCATAGAGCTTGTTGAGATATGCTAAAAAATGCCTTTATTTTTGTCCATCTCCTAATGGTTCTCGAGATATTTGACCTCAAAATTTTCGCCCCCTCGGAATAAAATCCTGGATGCGGGCCTGTGTATATTCATTTCTTTATATGCACCTGATCCTAAACAAAACCAGAACGTGAAAACAGGAGGAACACTAATATCGCCTTCCGCTCACAATAACAAAATAAATTTAAAACAACATTTCAGATGAGACAAGATTATGAAAAAATATATACATACATACATGCATACGGCCAATAGTTCTGAGACGGGGTAAACCGAGTTTCCTTGGGAGGGGATAAATGAGTTATATTTCGTTATCTAATGTCAAACTTTGATACTTATTCGTTGTATTTTATTCTTCATAAATATTTGTATTTAAACTTGCATGAAAACGAACAATAATAAGGGTGATGGAATGGTCTGTACCACCAGGCATGTACGAATAATGGAGGAAAAGTTAAAATGAATGAAACTGCCCGAAAAATGAGTATATGTACTTGAAATTATACTGTTAGACGTCCTTTGACGCTTCTTCATTGTTCAAGCAACAGTTTTGGTTCAAAAATGGCCTGAGGAGCATAGTTTCCCAAGTTCCAGAGTTGATGGAGGGGTGAAATCCCAAAATGAGGGACCAGTAAATTAAGTGGTGTATTACTATTAGCCGACACTGTTTTTTGTACAAACTTCTTTGTGCAGGTATGTACAAAAGATCTTTGAAAAAGTCATTAGAATGAGCGGACGAATTTTTGTAGATATATTATATAAATATATTATTAAATAAACATTTTTATGTATATACTATCAGTGTGTGACCTGCGACCCGCACGCAGTCCTAAATGTGATAATTCGGCCTAAATTTAGTTGATAATATTAGTTCGGCGCCGAAATTTTTTACGAGATTTTGACGAAATTTACACATAAAACTCGACTGAGAAAGCTAACACAACTTGTACTACAAAATCAGAAATATTACAGAAATTGTAACATGCTAATTAGATCTTGTAAGAATCACCACTCCGCTTATAAATCCAATGTAACATCAAGATAAATCAGTCAATCTTATCATTGAATGGCAAAAAATTTGCAAAAATATTAAGTAGTACTTATTTTTGCATAAAATTTTTCAAAACAATATAGACACAAAAGATATTTGAAGCTGCATAAGGATGCATACATTACACGAAGATTGATTTTGAAGTGTTTAATGCCCCCTTGAAGCTAAATATAGTACATTAGCGATATTTTGCGCGAAGCACCGAAAATTTTTTGAAATTTTCAAAAAAAAATACTAAAAAAACGTTAAAACTACTATCCTTTGCCCCAGAAAGTATTTTAACATTGTATAGAGTCCAAAAATAAATGCACGAGCCGAAACCGATTTTTGGCGAAAATCTGCATTTTTTGGGCATTTTTGGGTGCCTTTCTTGCGATTTTCAGTCAAACCTTGGTCATTTACCCCCCATAAAATGGCCGAAAACCATACGTGTAACAGGGTGCTTTGGAAAATTACCCAACCAAGGTTGAACGTCCTCCCCACACCCCCCAACGTCAAAAAATTCTGACCCACCCTCCCCGTTTTTGGCGAAAATTTGCGCTTTTAGGCTATTTTTAGGTGTTTTCCACTTTTTACCAAAAATCGGAGCCGCTTACACCCCCCCATAAAAATGGCCGAGAAACACAAATGTAACATGGGGTTGTGGCGATCCCCCACCAACGCTTTTACGCCCCGCACCCCCTTCAAAGTCAGAAAATTTTTGACCACTTCCCCCATTTTTGGCGAAAACTTGCGTTTTTTGGCTATAATTTAGGTGTTTTCGCCATTTTTGGCCTAAAATTACAGTCGCTAACACCCCCTCCTTTTAGAAATGGCCAGGGACCCCTACCCGAAATTTCAAGCCGTTACATGTATGCCGAAGACACCATCTCCCAACATTTTGAGCTGTTGCATGCATGTTTTATAGTGATAGTTTATCTATTTACTCTTGCTTACATTCAAAAATACTGTATCACTTCATAAAATTCTAATAGTTAAGTGCACTTTTGCCATTTAAGTTTAAAAAAATTCAAAAGGTTTTCACCAAAAATCGTCTGACCCCTCTCTCACCCCCTTGAAGATGTGCGCTGAGGAGGGTATGCTTTTCAAAAGTTCTGGTAGGGGGTGCCCTCATACCCAGTGATCGACCGGGCCCGAAAAATACCGGGCCCGGGCCCGGGCTTTGCTGCCGGGCTTGGTACCGGGCCCGGGCTTATATACTAACAACATGCCTTGCTTCCAATATAATGTTAAGCATAAGATACATATTTAGACCGACGACCGGGCCCGAAAAATACCGGGCCCGGGCCCGGGCTTTGCTGCCGGGCTTGGTACCGGGCCCGGGCTTATATACTAACAACATGCCTTGCTTCCAATATAATGTTAAGCATAAGATACATATTTAGACCGACGACCGGGCCCGAAAAATACCGGGCCCGGGCCCGGGCTTTGCTGCCGGGCTTGGTACCGGGCCCGGGCTTATATACTAACAACATGCCTTGCTTCCAATATAATGTTAAGCATAAGATACATATTTAGACCGATTTTACATTTTAAAAGCTTAAATTAGCTAAAATAATCGATCAATTCACATCACTTTAGTGATTTATTGCTCTATTTATTCGTTGAATGAAACCGCGCATGCTTGTTGAGCATAACAGTTAATGTGCGAAAATGATTGTGTACCAGTTTGTCTATTCTTTGCTTTGTTTGTCTTTCTTTACAAGGACAGGACACATAATCCTATTTTAAATGAAAGGAATGGCCAAATTTTCTTATGTTTTTGCGCATTTTATGTTTTCTGAATTATATCTTTCTAATAAGAAGGCCACAAATGGGCCCGAAAACGATAAGAACAAAATTGTCATTGATACATCCTTTTATATCTTATTGGCAGCACCCTTTGCAGCGCTTTATACTTAGCAGAGGTCGAAAAGCGCATTTCAGCTCAGAAATCTTGTACAATGTAGGACTTCGTCAATTTTAAGTGTTTTGGGCTTAATTTAGAACCGAGATTTGGCCGATTTTGCGAAAATTTTAGCGATAGTATTCAACATTAAAGTGCTTTTTTTAAATTTTCTAGGGGGCGATTGAGCGCGCCACCGCAGCCCCCCCTCGCCGTAAAATCTCGTTGTACATGTGCAGCGAGATTTTTGGGAGGACGAAAAGGAAAACGGGTTCGCCGAAATTAATTTGTCTGTTCTGTATAATTTAAGCGGTATAAATTGTGTTTAAAGAGCTAAAACGACTAAATGTTCCGGCGCATGACGCTGCTGGTTATTGTTCTTTCTTTTTGTAAAGCTTCAGCATTGCGTTTAATAGCCTAAATCAGTCAAAATATCACAGAATATTAGTATTCACAGGATACAAAATGTTAAGGACAGTAAAAGATTACTAAATTCCTTAGTGCTTTGCGCCTCTTATGATTTCCGAACTGTTTGTCAATTAAAAGACCGTAAATTCTACATGAAAACGGTAAAAATTTCAAAATTTCCGGCGTTTCGCGCTGATTAACATTTTTGTATTTCTGATTGTCAGAAACCCATAAATTAGCTAGGCTACACTACTAAAGGTCGAAAAACTCAGTTTTATTATAGGTACCTAAGCCTCTGATTGAAGCGTTGTATAGAAGATGAATGCACATATGAGGTTGACAAGTATATGATAATGAGCAGGTGGGCAGAAGTAAGGCAAATGGATTTAAATAGAATCACAGGCTAGCAAATTCATAAGAAATACGGACAACAGCTGAAATAGTAAACGTCTAAAATATTAACGATAATTATTTGAGGCCCGGTTGAGGCCCGGTGGTTTTCAGCCGGGCCCGGGCCGACTCTGCTATGACCGGCCGGGCCCGGTCCGGGCCCGGGTACCCGGTCGATCACTGCACCCCTCACAGTTTGCATGTGTGTCTTCATATCTGAACCTAAACAAGACTGGAAGGCGAGAAAACATATCTACAAACGGTCATATGTAGGATAGCGACTCGGAAACAAAATATGCCAAACAACTCAACTTACTGAAGGACAATCTAAACTAATGCAAATCAGATCGAATTATTATATTCGTAAACGTCAGACCGTTTAATTCAGCACTTTATTTTTCAAAGACGCTTCAATCCTGTCTTTGCGTATTAAGAGCATAAGTGAAATAAATAAATTCGTGAAAAGGGGCTCATGGAAGGTTTGGCACTACAAAATACATATCAATCCTTTCTTTACATAATATAGATCGCCAACTATGCTACGTCAATGAGAAATGGGCTCCCCGTCATACAAGGGCAGCAACCAAATTCGGAGGGGGGGTAAAGTGTCCGATGAGAGGAAACCGCCATAAATAGCACCAAAGATTCAATTCTGGGGGTATATCCATTTTAGGGGATCTTTCAGATTATTGACGGGGTCCAGACCCCCCCCCCAAGTCCACGAGTGCTCCCCGCCCCTTCCCCAAAGTCGATCCTATACGAAGTTAAATGCAGAATATGAGAACATGCAAGTACACACTGCGCATGCCATAAGATTACAAGCTTTCCAGAGTCACTACAAAAATCTGTTTATTGACAACATAATGAAATATATGAATTTAGAAAAAAATAAAAACAAAAAACTTACTTTTTCTTCAGTATACCCTGTACGGGTATCTTGTCAATTAGATGAGGGAGCAGCCCTGGAGTGAGCGTTCCACCCATCGCCTGTTGAACGCCACCCATCGAATGCGCCAAACCGGGAAGGATTAGATGGGGCGGAAATGGGCTGGGCTGCTGTCCCGGCATCAAATTTGTCATGTGTTGCTGCGGAACCCCCGGAAAAAGAGGCATGGGCATAACGCCGGGCATAAAAATTAGAGGCGGGGCTGCTTCGGGCAAAGGAATCTCACAAGGGTCAACATCGCGGGCGAATTTCACTGCCACTAAAAAGGAATCATGAAGAAAATAAAAAGCCAATACAAGTTTTATATAATTTCGCTAAATATGCCACTCTTAATTTATTTTTTATACCTATGGTATCATTCATATGTGTATAAGGGAAACGGAAAACTGGAGGACCCCACCCGAAGTTCATCGCCCCCCCCCCCCAAAGTCAATTTTTTACTCCACCATTTCGGCAAAAACTAGCGTTTTTAGCCATTTTTAGGCGCTTTTCTTCCATTTTTGGTAAAAAAATTGAAGGTCAATCGCCCCCTGAAATAGGTGACAACCCTTTCAAAATTCCGACCTGTTATATATATAGGTAACATATTATTTCACTATGAATGACGCCGACATACGGACGATCATAGAGACAATGGTCCGTACAATCCCCATTACACTATAATTTAGGGTGAATTAACAATATTTTGTTTTATGCAAATATTTTGATAAGGATCTACTTGTCAAAGTAGACGCTTACATAGAGTGATAAAAGCATTGGTCCCATTGGACTCAAAAATTTAACTAAGTATCCGACGATGAAAAATATATCTATTATCCAACGATCCATGCAACAGTATAGAAGTAGTGTTTTGAATTTTTATATAATGAAGAAATACATAGTACAGCTATAGAAGGACTAGGAAATTAGTCTAAATGATTTAAATATGTAGCTGCTATCCTTTATAAGTTATATTTACCGTAGTGTTGCTCCAGCTGGGTCCTGCGTCGATCATATTCCTGCAGGTTTCTAAAAAGAGTCAAAAATTAATTGAGGTCAAAAATAAGAAAAAGTAAGAAATGAAACTTATCAAGTAAGAGTTTTACGTAGAGGTAAAACATTTGCTCAGTAAGTACTTTTTACAGTAAAAGTTTAAAAAATTCGACTTATGAATAAAAATTGAAAGTGGAGCAATTAAAGCTTATATTTGTGAACTCTATTACATTCGCATAAGAAGTTATTCATTGCTTTTAAAAACCTTGAGAAAAGCATGCAAAAGTTTTGTTAAAATAAACTAATTCAGTTCTCATACTTAGAAGCGAGACAAAGAAAGCTGATATAAATAGTAATCGCACTCGCCTTTAAAGCACATATGCATACGCATGTATTCAAAATTAAATTCTACATATTCAAAATTAAATTCTGAAGCAGCAAATAGATTTAACACATGGCTAATAAATGCTTGAAAAATACGCGTCAAGATCTTAATGTAATCAAAGAAAATTAAAATAGGTGTTGGGGGAATCCAACAAAGTAGAGATAGCATCCTATCTGTATAACTTTTCTCTCATACCTTTAATTAAAAAACCCGTTTTCAACTACAAAATTTAGCAATTCTTTTATGAGAAAATCGTCTGAAAACTGAACTGAATTATGAATCAGGGACTGACTTTTTCTAATCAAAAATAAATATAATTTATTCAATTATCGGCAAAAACCAAAGATTATTTAGCTTCCCATTCATAATCTGCCGATTCAAACCAATTAATAGCAAAGCTTTTTAATATAAATGTACTTAATTAAGATGACATAAGATAAATTGTAATAAAAAACAATTCCCGTCTCTTAATTTGCCAGAAAATTTAATATTCAAAAGTCTAAAATTTATTAACAAATGATAGTCATCTCAGCGTAAGCAGATACTAATACTCTATTCGGAATAAACGCAAGGATAAAAAAGTCGCAAGGAAAATAAGATAGCAAAGTATAAAAAGCAAAATGTCCTGGACACACAGGCAAATAATGAATTGCGCTCGTCCTAAACTTGATGGCTCGTACTGACTGTCAAGCCTATGAATATTCAAATGGACTAACTTTTTCACTTCCGCCATTTTTTCTAGTTGATTCTCCTGTTTATACATCGACATCACTCGAACGTAAGTTTCGCGTAGCTTGTTACGTTTATCTTGAATCACTCGTTCGCTAATAGGCGGAGGTTCATGTGGATTGAATTCTGGAAGATAGTAGCATTAATAAGGTCAAATCTCTAACTTAATTTTCAATTTATTAAGTGCCCGAAATCTGGGGCCCAAATCCTGTCAAAATAGTCTAAAAAAGCAAATTTCTCGCCAGATCAATCAATTTTCATGTTTTTTAGTGTTAACAGCGATTTAATGCAGTGAAAATGGACTAAAAATGTTTCAAAAATGTGGTCTTACCAAGCAGAAGCGTTTTATGTAAAATATTTTGACCGTTTTCGTCATTTGATTATCGGGAAACGTGAGCACTAAATTAACTCGTCTGGATTTTTGAGATTTTACACCCCTGTCGTGCCAACCCTGACCTTTTGCATCTACGATAAGAATAAATAGAAAGGTAATTCCAAAAACAATTAGCCTTTCGTTTATTAGCACATTCAACAAATTGCGCATCAACATTTGTAATTCATCTTAAAAACCGTTTATTACACGAAAGCAGATTTGCTTTTGCTCTTTGACTTGATTGATCTCATCCTGATTTCAACAGTGCTGAGCTCTTCAATATTTTGGAACTCATGTATTTCTAACTCTTTAGATACATAATACTATATAAACGATACACAGTGCGAGTTCCTTTTTAAAGGCGGTCGTGCACTTGAATACCGTAAGAAACAGTTACTTCATGACAAAAAGCGATAAGTCAATTTAAATAAAGGTTACAACAAAAATAGGTACAAACCAATATTGCGTGAAACACACTACGCAAACAATATAATATTGTAAGAAGCAGAACATGTTTTACTATTAGAGCTCAGAAAGAAACGAAAATATTTTTTCTCTGATACTTTAAATGCTCAGGCTGTAATCTCAAATAGTGCACTGTATATTGCTTATAAACACATGCAACCTTAACTTCAGAAATCTATTATTCAAATAGCTCCAGCCTATTAATTGACTACATAGAGTGAAACAAGAAGTTCGGTAGATTTTATCAACAAGAAAAATCTCCATGTCGAATAGTCAACAAAGGCTTTTAATGTCTCGCTTGGACCTTTGCGTGCTGCTACAGTTTCTGATTGATCAGAAAGAAAATTGAAAATCATAAAGTGTTGATTTAGAAAAATAACAGATAATTTGAGCCCTTGTCATTTACCTAATTTCGAATTAGCGTCATTCTCTCCAAGTGAATAGAGTCCAATACAAAATGCATTTTTGATAGACAAATGGTTACATTATGCATATTATTGGTATTCTAGCCAGTGTTTTTCTTGTACAAGGTCCGTTTGTACATGTACAAATATGGTCCCCAAAAGTCTTTGTACATTTTGTGCATGCAAATTTTTGTGAACTATAATATAGTACAGTAGCGATTTTAGTGTAATTAAACAGGGTTTTCGATTTTTGGTAGTGTATTTTAGCTAATTTCTTTGTTTCTGACGCCAAAAATTACTAAAAATTGTCTCAAAACGGCGCGAAGAGCCGAAAAACTTGACATTTTTCAATTCTAAATGCAAATTCTACCATTTTAAAGATACAAAGGACAAAATTTTGTGAATTTTACACCTTTTTACAGTTTTTGTCCTCCCAAAATATTTGTACATTTTGTACTCACAAATTTTTGGGCACTATAATATGGTACAGTAGCGATTTTAGTTTGGTAAAACAGATATGTTCGACTTTTCATACTGTATTTCAGCTAATTTCCGGGTCTTTAAGGGCAAAAATCAATAAGAATCGTCTTAAAACGGCGCAAAGCGCCGAAAAGTTTGACATTTTTCCTTTTGAAATGCAATTTCTGCCATTATAAAGATATATAGAACACACCATTACTCATTTCGACAGGAAGCGCCGCAAATTTTTGCGAATTTCATACCTTTTTTTGCAATTTTTGTCTTCCCAAAAATCTTTGTATTATATTGAGAAAAAATTTTCAGTCGATCTATTTCATTTTTCAAAAAAACAAACCTAAATTGTCAAGCTTTTCCATTTCTTCAATAAGCTGTGCGGGATCTTTGCTTTTGAGAACGGCCTGTCTGACCATTTGACGCTGCCTTTTGTTCTTCTTCAATTCTCGCCTTCGTTCTACTTTACGTTCCTGGTCAGCAGGATTCATATACCGCCCACCTTTGGTGGTTGAAGTTGCGCGTCGCCCCATCGTTAATTGCAAACACAAAATTCCGATAAAATGGAGAATTTAAAGAAACAATGCTGAAAAAGGTTTAAATCTAATTGGATTTAAATGTAAAGGAAAAATGCTCCGATGGAGCGAAAAATTGGTGAATATATAAGAGTTTCTTCATTGTTAAGGATGTAAAAGGAGGGACTAGGGAAAATTTTCCTATATGCCCAGTTACACCAACGACTTGTAACTGATAACTAGTTACAAGTCCAGTTAAAAACTAGTCATTAGTGCTGCAGACTTATTAACAAGCTGAATTTTTCCACTAGTATACTAGTGAATGGGTTGCAACGAATTTTCTATAAGCTCCATTTTTCTACTAGAATACTAGTGATTTGGGTTGCAGCTACAAGTGCTCATAAACTGGTCCTTTTTAACGCTGGTTTATGAGCACAGGTTGCACCAACATTTTCTACCAGTCTTTTTTCACCAGCTTGTGAATAAAAAGGCGCTTTTTTCACAAGTCGTTGGAGGACGGTTTGAGATAAGCGGATTATTCATTCTTTCTGTCAGATGTATCGGATTCAGGATTCTTCATCGGAGATGATAATGAGATTAATTTTAGAAAGCTTCCAAAATTAATTCGACCCAGAATAAATTTTGATTTAGATGGTCTCTGGAACGCTTTTGGCAATTTTTGCCAGTTTGCCCCAACCAGACTCCGGAATTTATTGCTGCCCATTCCAACTCTTGTGCTCTTTAAATCGGGCTGAGTTTATTTCTACTAATTTAAAAAATATAATCGTACTGTCAAGGTTACTAAAGTACAGTTTAAATGAACGAAAATACAACATAAAATTATTCGAAAAATCATTCTACTAAAAGAATTTTTTTAATTAGACCGATGTTTAAGTTTCAAGCTACTCCGCTGCAAAGATAACAACAAGATATGTAAATCAATAAGGTTGAATTAAATGCTTCTTTTTTCAACTCATAACTGAATAATTCTCCTCTACTTGAACTAGTTAAAGGCAAATAAGTTGATGGTTAGTACTCTCCTAAATTTCTTTGCTTTAGTATTATTGTGCTATCTTCAAAAGATATTCCGAAATACCTAAGGCCCAAATTCTTGCTTGAAAAATTATATTTTTCGATCGAATTATTCGCAGAATTGCTCTCAATCTCAACCACCATTGATTCCTTAATTGGCACTTCAGTTATAGCGGCAGATTCCGCACCTATTATATCTAAAACTTTTTCGTCAACAGCTGGTAAACCTCCTTCTTCATTGCCTTCGCCTGTTTTTTTCAATTTATCTTTCTTAGCTACCGATTCCTTCCGAATATTGAGCCAAACAGTATCGCGAACGTAAGAAAAGTTAGCTTTGAGGGGAAAATTAAAGCCAATACTTTTGCTAAATTCAAAAACTTCTCGTCAAGCTTCGCTTCGGTCTTCTTTTGTTAGAACGTCACTAAATTTACCGAATAATACGTCTTTTTCTCTTCAATCTTTGAGAGCAGCAATGATTTTTACTCTTCTGAATTCGCTACTTTAGGCATGATAAAATGTCAACCAACTAGTTAAAAACAACTTGTAAATACACAACTAGTTAACAAGTGTTCGTTGCAACCCGATCGATGCAGACTGGTGAAAATTTTTAAGTAGCTTGTAATCTTCTACAAGTTCACATTACGTGTACTTGTAACTTTTAACAAGTAACTAATAATATAATAATATAATAATATTTATTAGCCAATTACTACCGTAGAAAATGCAATAAAAAATTACATGAAAGGATTAATGAAAGATAATGTCGAAAGAACGAAAGAAAGTTTACAGCATAGCTAGTAATGGCCGAGATGTACAGGCGGATCAGGCTTACGTACGCCCCTTTCAGAACTCATCTAAACAAAGTTTACTTGTAACTTGTAAACAAACAAACAAAAAGCATTTATTGCAAAGTCCAAGAAATATCACAAATACAAAAAAGGTATGTAACTCGATAAAAAAGACGACGATATTTTAAATGACACACATGACAACATACGAGTAAATACGACTATAACGTTAGCAATAGGGACATGCAGTCACGAAGGTGACATTTTACGCACGCCCCTTTAAAATAATAGACAGATCGATAGTATTGAGTTTGCGTTTAAAAATTTGCAGGCTAGGTGAATTTACGACATCATTTGGAAGCGAATTCCACAGATTTACATATCTTTGACTGAAATCATACTTGAGAATATCGGAACGAGCCACAGGAACAATAAGCTTAAAATTATTGGCAAAGCGAGTACAATTGTCATTGAAAGCGAAAAACTCATCACGAAGAATATGAGACTGTCCAGTAATAATTTGAAAATATAAACACAAAGCAAAACGATTACGGCGTAATTCGAGGCATTCTAAAGACAGTTTAATTAAGCGATCGTTATAAGACAAACCGCTCTTAAAGCCAAAAATATTTCGCATAAACTTGCGCTGAACTCTTTCGATATGATTAATATGTCGAATACAATAAGGATTCCAAATGGAAGAGCAGTATTCAAGTAATGGACGAACATATATCTTAAATGCACGAGATAAAATTTCATTATCAGGAGAAAAGAATAACTTCAGTATCCAATTAGAGCATTGAGATTTTTTAATTATTTCGTGATAATGCTGTTGAAATTTCGAATTTTGAGACATTAGAACACCTAAGTCACGGACACAGTCGGAATCAGAAGGCAAAGGTTGATTTCCAATGAAATATTGATGTTTTGGATTTTTATAACCCATGTATAAAATTAAGCATTTATTGATAGATATCTGAAGCTGCCATTCACGCGATCACATATAAAGCTTATTAAGATCATTTTGGAGTACATCTTTACATGTGGACAAATTATACAATTTGACATCATTGGCAAATAAACGTACACGACTATTGATATTATCGCATAAATCATTTATATAAATTAGAAAAAGGGTTGGCCCTATCACACTCCCTTGCAGGACACTGCTAGAGACATTTATGCTATCTGAAAAAGAACTATTAACAACTACGCATTGAGATCGAGAAGATAAGGAAGATTTAAGCCAGTTAAAATGGAAACCATGCAAGCCATATGCAGACAGTTTATGAAGTAATTTAGTATGGGAGATGGAATCAAAAGATTTTTTGATATCAACAAAAGTTACATCAATTGTAATTTTTTGTCAATAGATTTTGCCCATTCGTTTTTACATTTTAGCAATTGTGTTTCACATGATCGACCTTTTAGAAAACCAAATTGAAGAGGAGAAAGAAAATTGTTTTTATTCACGTAATCAAAAATCTTATAATTAACGATTTTTTCCATAATTTTACAAGGGAGAGCAACACAAAGAAATCGGACGATAATTTTCAACACAACCAGAATCACCTTTATTTTTGAAAAACAAGAATTACATTTGCTTGACGCCACAATGTTGGGACTAAACCTGATCGAAAAGATGTTTCAAAAATAGAAGCAAGAGGAGAGGAGAGCAAATAAGCTAGTTTTTGATAAAATAAGTGCAGAGGCCGTCAGGGCCTGATGCGGTACTTGGTTTAGATTCGCAGATAGCTCTGTAAACGGTATCTATATCAAATTTGATAGTCGATAAGGATGAAAATATACGAGCCTGAAAAAGAGGAAGAGTTTTATCATCAAGAGTGAAAACAGAAGCAAAATACGAGTGAAATGATTAGCTTTTTTAACTTGTAACTTGTAACAAGTAACTAGGAACGTTTCATTGCATCCGCTTCTAAGTGGACTAGTAAAAATTTTTTTTCTACAAGATTGTAACTGGTTATGAGTTACAACCACCGTTTTTCCCAGCAATTTGGTTGACATTATAGACCAGACCCAAAAATTTTTTCCACTTTTTCCGACCCTTTTCCACCCTTTTTGAGGTCTAAAAACATTAAAAATAGAGCGCCTAAGTTGAAAAATCAGTGTTTTTAAGTAGAAAATTCTATGTACACATGCAATAGCGGTATTTGATGCACTTTTTGTGCAAAAATTTCGCGCTATACAAGAAATATCACGATCAGTATACGTTATTTCTGTTAAAACTTGCATTTCATTCCCTCAATAAAGCATTTTAGCCAATTCTGAAGTCGCTTTTGACAATTAAAACTATAATTTATCACATGACGCGAAGCGCCAGAAAATTTTGAAATTTTAGCTCTCTAAAACGCATTTTCGCATTACAAAAACTAACCAAATCCGTGCAGACGGTAAGGATTTTCAATCGTAGTGAAGTCCTAGGACCAGATTGTCGATAAAAATGCTGCAATTGGCGCAGCGCGGCTTAAACCTTACTAACAAGTAAGAATTAAATCAATTCGGCGCAAAGCACCGAAAATTTTTGCAGTTTTACCTCTCTGAAACGCATTTTTGCATTACAAAAACTAACCAAATCTGTGCAGAAGATAAGAAATTTCAATCGTAAATTCTAGACCAGATTGTCGACGAAAATGCTGCAATTGGCGCGGCGCGGCTTAAAGATTGATAGCAAGTGAGAATTCAATCAATTCGGCACAAAGCGCCTAAAAATTTTGGAAGTTTTATCTCTCTAAAACGCATTTTTAACATCACAAAAATATTTCCCACAAATGCCAACCAAGCCCAAAAATTTTTTCCATTTCCTAAAATTTTGGTTGACAAATAGACCAATTAATTTTAGAAAGCTTCCAAAATTAATTCGACCCAGAATAAATTTTGATTTAGATGGTCTCTGGAACGCTTTTGGCAATTTTTGCCAGTTTGCCCCAACCAGACTCCGGAATTTATTGCTGCCCATTCCAACTCTTGTGCTCTTTAAATCGGGCTGAGTTTATTTCTACTAATTTAAAAAATATAATCGTACTGTCAAGGTTACTAAAGTAAGTTTAAATGAACGAAAATACAACATAAAATTATTCGAAAAATCATTCTACTAAAAGAATTTTTTTAATTAGACCGATGTTTAAGTTTCAAGCTACTCCGCTGCAAAGATAACAACAAGATATGTAAATCAATAAGGTTGAATTAAATGCTTCTTTTGTCAACTCATAACTGAATAATTCTCCTCTACTTGAACTAGTTAAAGGCAAATAAGTTGATAATTAGTACTCTCCTAAATTTCTTTGCTTTAGTATTATTGTGCTATCTTCAAAAGATATTCCGAAATACCTAAGGCCCAAATTCTTGCTTGAAAAATTATATTTTTCGATCGAATTATTCGCAGAATTGCTCTCAATCTCAACCACCATTGATTCCTTAATTGGCACTTCAGTTATAGCGGCAGATTCCGCACCTATTATATCTAAAACTTTTTCGTCAACAGCTGGTAAACCTCCTTCTTCATTGCCTTCGCCTGTTTTTTTCAATTTATCTTTCTTAGCTACCGATTCCTTCCGAATATTGAGCCAAACAGTATCGCGAACGTAAGAAAAGTTAGCTTTGAGGGGAAAATTAAAGCCAATACTTTTGCTAAATTCAAAAACTTCTCGTCAAGCTTCGCTTCGGTCTTCTTTTGTTAGAACGTCACTAAATTTACCGAATAATACGTCTTTTTCTCTTCAATCTTTGAGAGCAGCAATGATTTTTACTCTTCTGAATTCGCTACTTTAGGCATGATAAAATGTCAACCAACTAGTTAAAAACAACTTGTAAATACACAACTAGTTAACAAGTGTTCGTTGCAACCCGATCGATGCAGACTGGTGAAAATTTTTAAGTAGCTTGTAATCTTCTACAAGTTCACATTACGTGTACTTGTAACTTTTAACAAGTAACTAATAATATAATAATATAATAATATTTATTAGCCAATTACTACCGTAGAAAATGCAATAAAAAATTACATGAAAGGATTAATGAAAGATAATGTCGAAAGAACGAAAGAAAGTTTACAGCATAGCTAGTAATGGCCGAGATGTACAGGCGGATCAGGCTTACGTACGCCCCTTTCAGAACTCATCTAAACAAAGTTTACTTGTAACTTGTAAACAAACAAACAAAAAGCATTTATTGCAAAGTCCAAGAAATATCACAAATACAAAAAGGTATGTAACTCGATAAAAAAGACGACGATATTTTAAATGACACACATGACAACATACGAGTAAATACGACTATAACGTTAGCAATAAGGACATGTAGTCACGAAGGTGACATTTTACGCACGCCCCTTTAAAATAATAGACAGATCGATAGTATTGAGTTTGCGTTTAAAAATTTGCAGGATAGGTGAATTTACGACATCATTTGGAAGCGAATTCCACAGATTTACATATCTTTGACTGAAATCATACTTGAGAATATCGGAACGAGCCACAGGAACAATAAGCTTAAAATTATTGGCAAAGTGAGTACAATTGTCATTGAAAGCGAAAAACTCGTCACGAAGAATATGAGACTGTCCAGTAATAATTTGAAAATATAAACACAAAGCAAAACGATTACGGCGTAATTCGAGGCATTCTAAAGACAGTTTAATTAAGCGATCGTTATAAGACAAACCGCTCTTAAAGCCAAAAATACTTCGCATAAACTTGCGCTGAACTCTTTCGATATGATTAATATGTCGAATACAATAAGGATTCCAAATGGAAGAGCAGTATTCAAGTAATGGACGAACATATATCTTAAATGCACGAGATAAAATTTCATTATCAGGAGAAAAGAATAACTTCAGTATCCAATTAGAGCATTGAGAAGCTTTTTTAATTATTTCGTGATAATGCTGTTGAAATTTCGAATTTTGAGACATTAGAACACCTAAGTCACGGACACAGTCGGAATCAGAAGGCAAAGGTTGATTTCCAATGAAATATTGATGTTTTGGATTTTTATAACCCATGTATAAAATTAAGCATTTATTGATAGATATCTGAAGCTGCCATTCACGCGATCACATATAAAGCTTATTAAGATCATTTTGGAGTACATCTTTACATGTGGACAAATTATACAATTTGACATCATTGGCAAATAAACGTACACGACTATTGATATTATCGCATAAATCATTTATATAAATTAGGAAAAGGGTTGGCCCTATCACACTCCCTTGCAGGACACTGCTAGAGACATTTATGCTATCTGAAAAAGAACTATTAACAACTACGCATTGAGATCGAGAAGATAAGAAAGATTTAAGCCAGTTAAAATGGAAACCATGCAAGCCATATGCAGACAGTTTATGAAGTAATTTAGTATGGGAGATGGAATCAAAAGATTTTTTGATATCAACAAAAGTTACATCAATTGTAATTTTTTGTCAATAGATTTTGCCCATTCGTTTTTACATTTTAGCAATTGTGTTTCACATGATCGACCTTTTAGAAAACCAAATTGAAGAGGAGAAAGAAAATTGTTTTTATTCACGTAATCAAAAATCTTATAATTAACGATTTTTTCCATAATTTTACAAGGAGAGCAACACAAAGAAATCGGACGATAATTTTCAACACAACCAGAATCACCTTTATTTTTGAAAACAAGAATTACATTTGCTTGACGCCACAATGTTGGGACTAAACCTGATCGAAAAGATGTTTCAAAAATAGAAGCAAGAGGAGAGGAGAGCAAATAAGCTAGTTTTTGATAAAATAAGTGCAGAGGCCGTCAGGGCCTGATGCGGTACTTGGTTTAGATTCGCAGATAGCTCTGTAAACGGTATCTATATCAAATTTGATAGTCGATAAGGATGAAAATATACGAGCCTGAAAAAGAGGAAGAGTTTTATCATCAAGAGTGAAAACAGAAGCAAAATACGAGTGAAATGATTAGCTTTTTTAACTTGTAACTTGTAACAAGTAACTAGGAACGTTTCATTGCATCCGCTTCTAAGTGGACTAGTAAAAATTTTTTTCTACAAGATTGTAACTGGTTATGAGTTACAACCACCGTTTTTCCCAGCAATTTGGTTGACATTATAGACCAGACCCAAAATTTTTTCCACTTTTTCCGACCCTTTTCCACCCTTTTTGAGGTCTAAAAACATTAAAAATAGAGCGCCTAAGTTGAAAAATCAGTGTTTTTAAGTAGAAAATTCTATGTACACATGCAATAGCGGTATTTGATGCACTTTTTGTGCAAAAATTTCGCGCTATACAAGAAATATCACGATCAGTATACGTTATTTCTGTTAAAACTTGCATTTCATTCCCTCAATAAAGCATTTTAGCCAATTCTGAAGTCGCTTTTGACAATTAAAACTATAATTTATCACATGACGCGAAGCGCCAGAAAATTTTGAAATTTTAGCTCTCTAAAACGCATTTTCGCATTACAAAAACTAACCAAATCCGTGCAGACGGTAAGGATTTTCAATCGTAGTGAAGTCCTAGGACCACATTGTCGATAAAAATGCTGCAATTGGCGCAGCGCGGCTTAAACCTTACTAACAAGTAAGAATTAAATCAATTCGGCGCAAAGCACCGAAAATTTTTGCAGTTTTACCTCTCTGAAACGCATTTTTGCATTACAAAAACTAACCAAATCTGTGCAGAAGATAAGAAATTTCAATCGTAAATTCTAGACCAGATTGTCGACGAAAATGCTGCAATTGGCGCGGCGCGGCTTAAAGATTGATAGCAAGTGAGAATTCAATCAATTCGGCACAAAGCGCCTAAAAATTTTGGAAGTTTTATCTCTCTAAAACGCATTTTTAACATCACAAAAATATTTCCCACAAATGCCAACCAAGCCCAAAAATTTTTTCCATTTCCTAAAATTTTGGTTGACAAATAGACCAAAAAGTGGAAAGAAAAACGGTGGTTACAAGCACCGTTTTTTCCCAGCGATTTGATTGACATTATAGACCAGACCCAAATTTTTTCCACCTTTTCCGACCTTTTTCCACCTTTTTTGGAGGTCTAAAAAATTAAAAATAGAGCGCCTGGGTTGAAAAATCAGTGTTTTTTCAAGTAGAAAATCCTATGTACACATGCAATAGCTGTGTTTCATGTACTTTTTGTACCAAAATTTCGCGCTCTACAAGAAATTTCACGATCAGTAAACGTTATTTCTGTTGAAACTTGAATTTCCTTCCTTCAATAAAGCTATTAGCCAATTCTGAAGTCGCTTTTGACAATTAAAACTATAATTTATCAAATGGCGCGAAGCGCAGAAAATTTTGAAATTTTAGCTCTCTAAAACGCATTTTTGCATTACAAAGACTAACCAAATCCGTGCAGAAGGTAAGGATTTTCAATCGAAGTAAAATCCTAGGACTACATTGTCGATAAAAATGCTGCAATTGGCGCGGCGCAGCTTAAACATTACTACCAAGTAAGAATTGAATCAATTCGGTACGCCAAAAATTTTTGCAGTTTTAATACTCAACTATCAATTTATTTATCTACTAATAAGTTAATATCACCTTTTCAATATGGTTTCCAAAAACACAAATCTTGCGAATTGCAACTATTAAATTGTAAATATTCTTGGGTTAAATCACTGGAATGTAAAGAAACCGTTGATATTATTTATATAGACTTTGCTAGAGCCTTCGACAAAGTCAACATATCTAAACTTCTTGTTAAATTAACTAGTTACGGTATTGAACAACACCTATTTAATTGGTTAAAGGCTTTTCTATCTAATCGTATTCAGTGTGTTCGCGTCAATCGGTGTTTTTCAGATTATACTGCTGTTACAAGTGGAGTCATTCAAGGTTCCATTGTTGGACCTACGTTGTTTTTGATTTTTATAGATGATATCTTTGATAACTTGTCAAGTTCGACTTTTATGTTCGCGGATGACCTAAAAATATTCAATCTTTCCTGCAATTATCAAACACCTCAGACCGATTTAGATAGAATTACCATTTGGGCCACCAAAAATTGTTTACCAATATCATATTCTGAATGCACAGCCCTATATTTGGGCAAAAATAATCCTAAATTGTCATATACACTCAATACACAAGTTATTACGAACGATTCTGTCTATGTTCGCGATTTAGGTGTGCTAATTTCGCGAAACCTGAAATTTAAGAAACATTACAACAGTACAATCAAGAAGGCTTTCTTGAGATCTATCTTAATAAGAAAATCCTTCTTTTCTGCTAAAAATAATCTCGTAAAGGCCTTCATTGTTTATGTCAGACCGATCCTTGAATATTCCTGTGCTTTATGGAACCCCTCTTATATTAGTGATATCAACAGGCTGGAGGCTCTTCAGCGTAAATTTACTAAATACATAGTTGGATATCATAGCCCTCTTTCTTATGACGAACGCCTTAACCAACTTAACTTGTGTCAATTAGAATTATGTCGCCTTCATACTTGCTGATGTATGATGTATCAAATTATAAGTCAAAATTCTTGCCTTTCCAAGACAGATTTTTTTGTGCTTAATCAAAATACAGTGCTGGCCATGAAACTTTATGCTTTAAGATGCTTCTAATAATCTTAAGGCGAGCGCTGCTGGTTGGCCGCTTCTGGTCTAAGATGACCTAGCAAAATGATTGCTTTAGAAAGCACTAGAATGACACTAGATATTCCTAGCACATCTCAGTATGCCGCTGCGCAGCATTCTATTTTTAGCTACTCGCGCGACGGATTGACTCTATTGTTGCTTGACCGAGATAACGCAGGAAGAAAGTAATGGAATACAACAATAGAGCCAATCAATCGCGCCATAGCTAAAAATAGAATGCGGCATACTGAGATGTGCTAGGAATATCTATAGTGTCCTTCTAGCGCTTTCTAAAGTGACCATTTTACTAGGTCATCTTAGACAAGAACGGCCGACTGGCGCAGTGCTTGCCTTAAGATTATTAGAAGCATCTTAAAGCGTAAAGTTTCATGGCCAGCACTGTACAACTCGCTGCACAAATCGTTTCAAGCTAGTTGTTCCTCTTGTCCGTTCTAATTTACAAAAATTTGACTTTTTCTATAAGTATATCTCCGTTTGGAATCACCTACCGGCTAAAGTTAATAATATGGTACTTTTTAGAAAAGGAGGAAAACGAATACGGAATGTCAAAATTTTTGTGCCAAACTGGTAGAACATGATAAATTGAAGCGCGGAAAAAAATTTGGTGAAAATCTGAGCCATACTTGCAAAGTTGCAGGCAACTGTCGATTTGAGTGTTGGGTGGGACGATAAAATGGCTCGATCCAAGGACACACATTCGTCAGAAATAAATAATATGGGCTGAAATTATGGAAGGAAGCATAGCAATGAAGGAGAAAAAAGAAAAAAGGCACATAAAGCTGTTTGAAATTTTAAAAAACTTTAAAAAATTTTCATTTTTTGCATGTTTTTTCAGTTTTACTTGATAAGATATAGGAAAATCTAAGTTTTTGCTTCCAATATATCTTAGGCTCAGGCTTAGTATATCTGAAAAGGCGTATTAAGCTGCTGAGGTCAAGGTCGCTCCCGCTCAGGTCAATGTGTAGATGCTTAGGTCGATGTATAGATGCTTAGGTCAGATGTATAGATGCTTAGGTCGATGTAGTCGATGTATAGATGCATAAGTCGATGCATAGATGCTTAGGTAGATGTATAGATGCTTAGTTCGATGTATAGATGCTTATATCAACGTAAATTGGGTATCTACATGTGATTCTGCATTCAGCTGTTTGAATCTTCAAATACTTAGGTCGATTAGATGCTTGCGTAGAGTCGAGAAGAAGCTGATTACCGAGAGCCATAGCTTTTAAATGAATGAATGAATGAAATAATTTATTACTGAAGCGCGACATTTATGAAGGATGTAAGAGTAATAAAACGTGCTGGTCAAAGAATAAAAGCGTACAGCAAAAGGCAATGAGCGAGTCATGAAAATGATGATTTAAGCCGCCCTATAATAAATTTGGATAAGCTCGACATCAATTAATCTAGATTTGAATATATTTAAGTTAGGGGAAGAGACTGCAAAAATCAGGTAGTTGATTCCAAACAGATATATACTTATAGAAAAAGTCAAATTTTTGTAAATTAGAACGGACAAGAGGAACAACTAGCTTGAAACGATTTGTGCAGCGAGTAGTATTTTGATTAAGCACTAAAAAATCTGTCACAGAAAGACAAGATTTTTGACTAATAATTTGATACATCATACATAAGCAAATATGCAGGCGACGTAATTCTAATCGACACAAGTTAAGTTGGTTAAGGCGTTCGTTGTAAGAAAGAGGCGCTATGATATCCAACTACGTATTTAGTAAATTTACGCTGAAGAGCCTCCAAGCCTGTTGATATCAATAATATAAGAGGGCTTTCATAAAGCACAGGAATATCCAAGGATCGGTCTAGCGTAAACAATGAAGGCCTTTACGAGATCATTTTTATCATGCGAAAAGAAGGATTTTCTAATTAAGATAGATCTCAAGAAAGCTTTCTTGATTGCTGAAATTAGCACTCTAAATCGCAAACATAGACAAAATCGTTCGTAATAACTTGTGTATTGAGTGTATATGACAATTTAGATTATTTTTGCCCAAATATAGGGCTGTGCATTTAGAATATGATATTGGTAAACAATTTTTGGTGGCCCAAATGGAAATTCTATCTAAATTGGTCTGAAATGTTTGATAATTGCAGGAAAGATTGAATATTTTCAGGTCATCCGCGAAGATAAAAGTCTAACTTGACAAGTTATCAAAGATATCATTCATAAAAATCAAAAACAACGTAGGTCCAAGAATGGACTCTTGAATAACTCCACTTGTAACAGTGGCATAATCTGAAAAACACTGATTAACGCGAACACACTGAATACGATTAGATAGAAAAGCCTTTAACCAATTAAACAGGTGTTGTTGTATACCGTAACTAGTTAATTTAACAAGAAGTTCAGATATGTCGACTTTGTCAAATGCTTTAGCAAAGTCTATATAAATAATATCAACGGTTTCTTTACATTCCAGTGATTTAACCCAAGAATATTTACAATTTAATAGTTGCAATTCGCAAGATTTATGTTTTTGGAAACCATATTGAAAAGGTGATATTAACTTATTAGTAGATAAATAAATTGATAGAGTATTAATAATACTTTCCATTATCTTACAAGTTGAGCAACATAAAGAAACAGGACGATAATTTTCAGTTAATGAGGGGTCACCTTTTTAATTATAGGTACAACGTAAGCCTCCCTCCAAATGTCTGGGATATCACCTGATAAAAAAGAAACAGTAAAAATACTGATAAAGAGGTTTAAGAAGGTTATAAGCTAATTTTTTGACAAAAACTTACTTAAACCATCAGGCGCTATCGAAGTCGAATTTTTCATCTTAGCAATCGGCCGTGAGACATTATTTTCGTCAAAGACGATTTTTGAAATAGAAAAAATCGCCCCGCTTCTGAAAAGCAAAAGAATCGTTAATATCATCATTGGTAGATACGGGAGAAGTAATGATTGAACATATTAGTTTTACAATAACGATCAGTTACTACATTATTGCCGATGGAAGTAATAGGTGGAATGCTTCGAGAATTATTTAAATAGTTATTTACAAATCTAAAAAAGGATTTCAGATCGCTATGTTGCAATAAATTACTTTCCTGTAAACAAAAATCATGAATTTCTTTGTGTAACATTTTACAGTGATTACGATACCTTTGTTTGCATATAATTGTACGATATTTTTTGTATTTTTTCTATAAAAACGTTTTTGGCAAATAATTTTCGTAAAACTTTGAGGTATGAAAATTTGGAAGGCTTTGCTTTGACTTTAGGAACAAAAGTAAAAATAAGAGGCCCTGAGACATTTAAAAATACATTATACAAGTCACATAAGTAGATAGGTGGAGTTATCAGTTTCAAAAGATATAGAATTGGCAATCACTTGTAGAAAAGGAGGGTAGTACTTTAGCATTAAAAGCATTATTTGCTGCAAAAATAACATCAATAATATTTGTATCATGCGTTTGATCTAAAACTAATTGTGTTAATCCTGTAGACGAGAAACAGTCGTGAAACAATTCGTTAAGAGAATCAGATGTAAAGGTACCTAAGGCCCAATCAATTTTAGGTAAATTGAAATCCCCTAGAATAATTACGGGATAAGAGCAATTATTTACCCATTCTATCAAGTTGCAGTTTCTTAAGGCATGATTTAAATCGTAGTGAGGAGGCTTGTAAATAAGAAGAAATCTAATTCTATCCTGACCATAGAAAAAAATCAAAAATTAAACAGTCAGATATACTCCAGTTCGTTAGGAACTTCAACAAAACGAGCACTAAAATGTGATTTTACAAAGACAACGACCCCGCCGCCTCGTTTATTATTATTTATTGATCATAGACGGATGAATATTTTTTCCGCGCTTTCTTTTAACATGTTCTAAGTTCTGAGCGAAAAAATCCGCTCTTCTGAAGTTTATTTCATAGTATCCTGAAGGTACCATTTTCTTAACTCACTCCTCACCTACCTGATTTTGTAGTCTCTTCCCCTAACTTAAATACATTCAAATCTAGATTAATTGATGTCAACTTATCCAAATTTATTAGAAGGCGGGCTTAAATCGTCATTTTCACTGACTCGCTCGTCGCCTTTTGCTGTACGCTTTTATTCTTTTGACCGTACGTTTCATTACTTTTTTTACATCCTTCGTAATTGTCGCGTTTCAGTAATAAATTATTCCATTCACTCAAAACGCATTTTTGCATTACAAAAACTAACCAAATCCGTGCAGGAGATAAAATTTTCAATAGTACTGGAATTCTATACTAGATTGTTGACAAAAATGCAGCAATTGGTGCGGCGTGGCGTAAAGAGTAGCGCCGAAATTTTTTTAAGTTTTACCTCTCTAAAACGCATTTTTAACATTACAAAAACTTTCCACAAATGCCAACCAAGCCCAAAAATTTTTCCATTCTCTAAAATTTTGGTTGACAAATAGACCAAAAGTGGAAAAAACGGTGTACAAGTCGATGGTGCAACTGGGCTCAGGCAGTGTTGCCAGGTCCAAAATTTCAAAAACTACCAAAACTGCTCAAAAACGCCCAAAAAACTGTTTTTGGTGCTCAGAAAAACTACCACCCTGTGACTAAGCATAGGGACCCAAAACTACCAACTGCCTCAAAAACTACCAAAAAATGGTAGTTAAACTACCAACCTGGCGACACTGGCTGTGCTCAGGCGATCAGCAGCAGCACAGTTACATTTAGATAATCTTATTCACACGAACGATTCGACTTTATTATCGTAACTATAGTCTCTTTAATTTTTAAACAGCCAAATTCCAGTAATAGCCATGAAATTCCTATTGACTACAAAAGCGTATTCAAATGTAGCCACAGTAATGCTAAAATACACAGATGCAGCGAAATGGGACGTTTTGGCGACGCCGTTTTTGGCGACGCCGTTTTGGCGCCGGCCGTTTTGGCGACGGCCGTTTTGTGCGCGAATTAAAATTTTCTTCGAAATTTCTTCAAAAAGACTGTTTTAGAATTCTACATATGCTGAAATACATAGCTATTTCCGCTATTGAAATTGTTTGAGAAGCTAAAATACACATTCATATCTATAGTCTGTTTCACATAACTTGGTGCTTGAAATTCTGGTTTACAACAACTTAAATTTGCGCGATAAGTTGAAAGTGTTTGATCAGGATTTTCATTATATTGATTATAAGCGCAAGGCCATAATTTGTAAGACGAGCCATTCGCCAGTTTTTTCATTGTATTCGTCCAATTTTATTAATCATTGAAGACGTACGCCCCTTTCAAATTTTCTGGACAGTACTGAAAAACCTGAAATTAATGTTAATTTAGAAAAAATCAATAAAACACTTATACCTCAAAATACTGGTCTGCCTGGTCGCCAATCATTGAAATGCATTCTAATTAACGCCAGAAGTTTAGGTAATAAAATCGGTCAACTTCATTGTTTACTCTCTCAGTCGATTTATAACCTCATATTTATTACAGAGTCTTGGCTTAACGATTCTTTTCCAGATTCCTTATTATTGCTAAGCTTTGATTATAGTGTTTTCCGCCATGATCGTGAAAATAGAGTTGGAGGTGGTGTTGCAATCATATACAATAATAAGCTAAAACTCAAAAATTTGAACATTCCTGACATTTATATGCAACAAGAAACCGTTGTTTGTGATTTTGACGTTCTCAATACAAAATATCGATTTGTGCTTTGTTACAGAAGTTCTTTGCTGAATAATGAAATGAACAACCAACTTCTCGAATATTTAGAATGGTCTTGTAGAACTCCTAGGATCATCGTATTATTGGGGGATTTTAACTTTCCAGAAATAAAATGGAACAAACATTTTTTACTTGCTGAAAATAGTATCTCTTCCCATTTTTTTTTTGATTTTGTGAATCAGGTCGGATTACACCGGTTCATACGTCAACCAACATTAGGTAATAATATACTGGATTTAGTTTTTTGCTCAGTCAAGTCATCCATATTCGATGTACAACATTTGCCACCTTTTGCATCTAGTGATCACAACTCAGTTGAGTTCAATATATCCACTCCTATAGAACTTAAGGAAAATCATAATACACGAAACCTCGACTTTAAAAGAGCTGATTAAAACTCGATTATTCGTGATTTATCCATAATAAGCTGCCTGATGTTTTTTCAAACTATGTAAACATTGACGATTTTTATAAAGCTTTTTCTACTAATTTAACTGAAGCCATTAAATCCCATGTTTCCTTTTAAGAAGCATCCCATTAAAAATAAAAAGTTTCTTAAAAATATTTTGTGGCTTCAGAAGAAAAAGTTAAAAATTTGGAGAAATCTTAAGAAAAATCCGAATTTGAAAAATCAATACAAAAACATCTGTAATGATGTGACTGATGCGGTAGCTTCATTTTCCTGTAAACAGGGAAGAAAATTTGCTAAAAAATGGTTCTAATTTGAAAAAGTTCTACAGTTTTGTCAATACTCGGCTAAACTTGAAGCAGAGGCGTAGTTAGGATTTTGGTTCGGAGGGGGCACGCACAAAAATTTTTAAAGACTACTTTTGCATCGAATGCTCTGATGTGGTACAGTGGCACGATGTATTGTAATAAATTGAGTTTTCTCGACCATTAGTAGTGTAGCCTGGCTGATTTATGGGTTTCTGGCGATCAACAATACAAAAGTGTGAAGCGGCGCAAAGCGCCGAAATTTTCGTTAATTTTGACCCCATTTCGTGTAGAATGTACGGCCTTTCACGAAAGACCAAACAGTTTCGGAAATCATGAGTGACTCAAAAATGCCTAAAAATTAAATCATTTTTACCGCCGTTAGCATTTTGTAGCCCTGTGAATACTGACAGTCTGACAGAGCAGAAAATTATCAAATTTTGTGCAGATCAATTTCGACATAATGCCGTAAGTTCAGCTTCTAACAGGAAAACTGCGCATGAATAACAGTATGAAGCACTAGAATATTTTGACTGATTCAGGCTTTTAAACGCAATGCTGGAGCTTTAAAAAGAGAAACAGCTGAAACCGGCGGAGCATGCACCTGAAAATTTTGACACTTTTGCCTCGTTAAACTTAATTTATGCCTTCACATCTATACAAGGACAAACAAAACTTTTCCAGCGCCGCCGGAAACTTCAAGAAATTTCTAACCCTTTTACCCCTTTTTGTCATACCAAGTTTTTTTACCTGTAGTAGATTTTTAGGCTGGCCATCATCGGGTCCGTTGCCGTGCACCGGAAAAGTTTGTTATCAATGCACTTCAATGTTGAATACTAATGTTAAAATTTTTGCAAAATCGGCCAAATCTTAGTTCCGAATTAAGCCCAAAAAACAGCTAAAATTGATCGACTTATACAAGACTTCAGCTGAAACGCGTTTTTCGACCTCTGCTAAGTATGCAGCAACGGGTCCCTTGTAAATAAATCCATGAAAATTTTGTTCTTACCGTTTTCGACCCATTTGTAGCCTTCTTATCGACAAGATGTAGTTCAGAAAACAGAAAATGCCTAAAAACACATGAAAATGCGGATATTCTTTTCGATGTGTTATAAGATGTTTGTTAGTTTATAGACCTCCTCAGTATGATTTTGATACTGCACTTCGGATATGTAATTTAATTGAATGGGCTACTAATAGTTGTCATCCCGTTATTATAGTAGGGGATCTAAATTTGCCTAAAATTGATTGGTTTCATGGTACTTTTACATTTAATCCATTAAACGAATTATTTTTTGATTTACTTATCAGCTAGTGGTCTGCAACAGTTAGTTAAAGAAAATACTCACGATAATACTTTGATTGATGTAGTATTTGCTGCATATAACGTTTTTAATATCCAGGTTCTTCCTCCTTTTTCAACAAGCGACCATAATTCGATTTCTTTTGAAATTTTAACTAGAACTTTTGCAAGATGGAGATAAACCTTGCTTAAATTTCAATAAAGCGGACTACGGAAGTATAGCTACTTTTTTATCCTCTGTTTCTTGGCCTGACATTTTTTCTACGATGCTCAACAGTTAATGACATGTATAATGTTTTTAAGTATATTAAATCCTCTTATTTTTAATTTTGTACCTACTTTTAGGGCTAAATTAAAATTTAAATACCCTAAAAGCTTACATAAATTATTTCTTAAAAAACGTTCTCTATGGGATAAGTATAAAAGGTGTAAAACTCCAGGAACTAAAGTTAAATATCGAAATCATTGTAAGGCTCTACGTAGAACT
>JAVLUZ010000154.1:40368029-40432759 GCA_036768485.1 Mermis nigrescens | reverse complement strand
TGTCATTGCATTGCTAAAGTACAACGGCAAACTGGGCGAGGTTTGGGCACCCGACCCAAGCCTATAAAAGAACTTTTTTGTTGATGTATTTTCAACTAAAAAACGAAGTAAAAAGAAATAATGTCTTCAATCGATTCATTCTCAGTCGTCAGTACAAAAAGCGAACTTGATTTTTTTCACTGTACCGCCTACCCCAGGTAGCCATAAAACGAGGGTATTGGGATGAGATAAATACTGGCCAACCCTGTTACTGATGAGAACCTGTACGAATTTCACTAATTAGCACTCCAGATCCCCATTTCTCTACAGCTTAATAAAAATTATATTTACATGAAAATTTCTATATCTAAAGGGAACGCCTCAGGCTGATGGCACAGAGCCCAATATAGGTCCCTATCAATCTGATCGCCATAAAACTCTATTTTGTTAGGTCAAACTTTTTTTAAATAATAAGCTCATACATGACAGCGGAGATAAATATGCATACTGAGCATTTTTAGAGACTGAACTAAATTATGGGTGGGATGCTAAAAATTCGGCACTTGCCAATCCTGCTTTGTACATCGTAGATGAGTCCGAAAAAAATTCTGAGAGAGTGCAAGATTTTTTGAGAAGGTCTAAAAATGGCCTTAAAAATGGTGGTATGGCACATAAATGGCACCATTTTTCTTGACGTTTCTCATCAAGCACTATCCGTTGGCATCAAAAAATTGTGCAAAAAAAAACAAAAAATTTTTCGAAAATTGAATTCTGGGGGTATTTTGAATTCTAGGGGTGGTTATTTTGGTTTCTGTGGGGTGCATACCTCCTAACCCCCATGCCCAGGGTAGTGGTTATAACGACACAGAAAACAACTATGGATTGAGAAAATGCATAGAATTTTTTGCGGATAAGACTATAGTTGAATTAAGTGCGCCACTACACATTGATTTATTTTTACAAGACAGGTTTTTACTAAATTATACTAACGTCAGGCTTGAATTAAACAGAAATCCTGACGCGTTTGTTTTGCAAAGTTTTAAGGGTGCCAAAAATGCGCATTTAACCCTTTATTAACAGCACTTTATGTAGGGTAGTTCATTCAAAATCTCATTCATATTCGAATTCCCCATCCTTCAAAAGTCTCCCTGATTTTTTCGTGACTCTAGCTACAGTAGGACGTGAGAAAAAAGTCCCATTTTTGGGACAGTCGTTAATAAGTGTATGTCCCATTTTTGGGACGGTCGTTAATAAGTTTACATGTAGGACGCTCGTCAATAAGTGTACATCCCATTTTTGCCATCATTTTTGCATGGAAAATTTTTGGGATTGAGGTTCTCTATATAGTCTGATGTCGTTCCAAAGGCGATTCTCTAGTTTAGATACATGCAAAGGTACATATAGGTAGGTATAGGTACCTATGTACCTAATTGGACTGTAAAGCAGCTGGTTTACATAGGTAGTATCAGGGACGGATGAGGGGGCAACCGCCCCCCATTGGTCTGAAATAATGCGCAAGTTAACTATTTTTGAGCGTTATTTGGGTAAAAACGGGCAATTTTTCCGCCCAAATACATAAGGTCCCATCCCCCCCTTAGGGGTACCGCCCCTCCCCTTAGGAAAATCCTGGATCCGCCACTGGGTAGTATGTATGTACGTACAATTCTAAGAGAGAATTCGAGCAATTTCTGAAGGTAATAAAGGTCATGAAGACATCAAGAGAAAACAGAGTTGCTCTTTCATGCTGTCACTTATGAGCGTGTGTCCCAAAAATGGGACTTTATTTTTCGATTTAAATTTCCCAAAGGGTATTAGCCGCATTCTAATTATTGAGATACCGTTGGAAAGCCCTGAATAAGCTCTACAGCTCGTAAAAATTCCTCACCAGAGAAACAAAAAATTGTGGAACCCGGGATGACCAAAGTGGCGGACAAAAAGTGAGGTTATTTCAATACAGTATATTTCAAATTTCACACTACGAACATAAAAGAAAATGCACATAAACTTGCAGATCTTGGACAATGCTTTCGAATGAACACTCGCACGCTTTATAAGATTCCATTGTTCTTGAGTTATTTTGCAGCAAACTTTGTGGAGGAAAATGGGACGGGCGTTAATAAAGGGTTAAGCATTCAACAAATGAAGTTTTGCGTACGAAAGGCAGAAATTTCAGAAAGCACAGGGCTAGCTATTGAAAGAGTACTTGCATCAAACAATATTAAATATCCCGTGCGCAGAGTTACGATGATGAATATACATATACCTAGCACTTGTCAATCTACCCCCTTAACACCTTATTTTCAGGGCAGCTTCCTAGACGCATTATTTTTGGATGTGTGGATGCAGATGCGTATAGGGGAAATATAAAAAATCTCCTTTCAATTTTAAATCATACAGTATAAACAATGCAAAAGTAATTTGTGGGGGCGTTACCTTCCCTTCTCACCCCTTCAGGCTAGACTTTAAAAATAACAAGTACCTCAGAGCTTTTGATCAATTATTTGAAACACTTGATATCAGTTGGGACAATAAAGGGAACGGGGTGACAAGAGAAGGCTTCAAAAACGGTCAGTGTCTGTTTGCATTTGATTTGACTCCAGACGAAGATGACGGCGGACATTGGGATTTAATTAGGGAAGGTACAACTAGCATTGAAATATCATTTGCCAAAAAAATTCCCAATACGGGCCTTGAAGTGATTGTTTATGCCGAGTTTGATAATTTAGTAATGTTAGATAAGAACAGAAATGTTATGTATGATTATAATACTTAAACATGAATACCTTTTAACTAAATAGTGTATTAAAAGAGGACCAAGCAGTTGGTCAAAATTTCCTTGGTGTTTTCCCGAGCGATAAATTACCACCCATTTTTAGCAAGCCTGCTGCATTGGTAATGATTATGGACTCTAGTACCCAACCTGGTTTGCATTGGATGTGCATGTATTTTAACGCACATGACTCATGCAACTATTCCGACAGCTATGGCTTAGTGCCTGATAACCAAACACAAAATTATATTCTACAGTATGCTACAAAAATTAAGCATAATAAAAAATGCATGCAGCAGCCACTAACGTCTACATGCGGCCAAATGTGTGTTTATTTTTTAATTTGGAGTTACAGAGGGGTGCCCATTAATCTAATTTTAAAAAGTTTAGAAAAAAGTTATGCGGACAAATTTGTAATGGGTTTTGTAAATAGTCTATTTAAGATAAACACCTCAGTCATAGATGAAGATTTTATCATAAACCAAATTTGTCAAAAATGGATCAATTTTACATAACTTTGCCTAGCAACACAATAAGCGATACACAAAATACGCCTTCAAAGTTTAATGTACATTTACCGCCAAAAATTAAAATTAATTGGTGATTGGGAGTGTGGTCTATCGGAATTTATTTACCCCCATAATTGGCAAACAATAAGAAACCACAAAACGGAAATTAAAATTATAGATGCAGATGGTATTGAATATAAACTTCAAATGCAGGAAGGATGCTACGACTCCATCCAGGAATTTATAGAGGCTATGAAATTTTGTATAGAAAAAGTAGAAGGAGTAGAATTCAATTATTACACTTCAATAAAACAGGTTTCTGTAATGATACTCGAACGCTTTGTGAAATCAGTGAAACTGTCCTAAAGAATAGCACATATTTTAGGATTTAAAGAAACAGTACTAAACGATACAGGATGGTTGGATAAGGAGCCGGACTTGGTGGGGGTGGTCTTGAAACCTTGTACGTTTATGCAAATATTTCAGAACCCCAGATTGTAGGAGACGTTTCAGCCCCTCTTTTGCACATCATAAACGTGGAACAAACATACCCTAACATCATTGACATGGAACAAACATACCCTAACATCATTGACAGAATCTATGATTTTCCTCACTATATACCCATTCTCGTGAAGATATTTCTAGCATAGAAATAAACATAAAAGACAATTTGGATTTATTAATACCGTTTATTTCCGGAGAAGTAATTGTCAAGTTGCATTTTTGAAAGATTAAACCTTCATATCTTTAGATATAAATAGTTGTGTCTATTAAAATTTCATCATTCTCAATTATGATTACGATTCTAAATGTTGTTTCTACAGTTTGAGTCTCTTCAAAGCTTGTAAATTTATATAAAATTAAGAGAAGTTGTGAGGGTGTAGAATTTGATCATAAAAAGTTTAACGCTGCAGTAATTCAAATAACAGAGCCAAGATGTACAGGCCTGTTGTTTAGTAGCGGCATACTAGTTTGCATCGGTGCTAAAAGCGTTGAACAAAATAAAATTGTGAATGAAAAAATGTGCAAAATATTGGAGAAAAGTGGATATGAGCTAAAACTAACTGAACATAAAATTCACAATATTGTGGGCTCTGGAAATTTTTGCGCAAACATAAATTTACGTTCCGTTGCTCAAACACATAGAAACTTTGTTGAATACGACCAAGAATTATTCCCTGGTTTGAAAATAAGATTTCCGGATGGTCCGCCCTCTGCTCTTATTTTTACGATGGGAAAAATTGTTATAACTGGTGCCAGAAACAAAGCACAACCACACATGGGCTCAGGGTAGGGTTTGGGGGTATGCACCCCCCAGAAGTTGAAATACCCCCCAGAAATCAGAATACCCCCCAGAAAATTTTTTTTTCTTTTTCAGCAATTTTTTGATGCCATTGGATAGAGCTTGATGAGAAACGTCGAAAAGTGGTGTTTTTTTGCCATTTGACCACTTTTAAGACCATTTTTTGACCTTTAAAAATTTTTTCACCCCCCAGAAATTTTTTCACCCTCCCCCAGAATTTCGGTGCTGCCCACCTATGAGCACAACTGAAACAATTTCAAAAACGCGTAATGTGTTTTGACTGATGCATTCAAAATACGCACATAACAGGCAGAAAGTTGCATGTTTATTCAAAACATTGTGCAAAAAGAAAAAGTTTGGTAACGCTAGACTGTACGCAGGATTGTATGCATACAGAGGTCAACACTGTAGTATTTCAACCCATGCAGCTATATTATGTGATTCTATATCGAGAAAAGAAGATGGCAGCACCGAAAACAGCTACGCATTTGAGCTGTTAGGTCATCTTGCTCATAATTTATAAAATCGAGTTTGCAGCGCTGTTAGCTATGATGCCTGACAGATATCCCTGATACTGCTAGAACATCAAGCAGCAGCTTATTACAATCTGCTTAGGATTAAGTTGGTGCACAAGCTCGACAAAATTGTAATCGACGCAACAATTGTCGAATGTGAATCGTTCTACTTGGAATGCATGGTTTGGCATCCATGCGGGGCTATGCACAGTGACGTCGTCAAGATGTAAGTTCTTTTGCCAGTGCCCCTCTCAAAATGTTCCATTATTAAGGGGCCCCAATTACTATTGAAACGAATCCCTGAAGAGGTAGTGAATTTATTAAAAGATGGTTCACTGATTTTCAGACATGTAGCTGGCCTTCTGAATTTAGGGGGCTTACATTTTGAAGCCTGATCAACGACTACTTGTAGAAAGGCAAGAATAATGTTTTTTCGAGTGTTCCTTTTTTATTTACAAAATATTCCAAAATTTGATTTGATTTTAGCATATTCGAAAAATATCTTGTATAAGAGAAATAGCTACAAAATAAATAAATATGTGCAACGCGCCAGAAAATTTTGATATACAAAAAGATACACCGGCGCGAAGCATCCCAATTATTAGATCTTATTAGTTCAACAACGAGCTAGCATCTCTACTGACAGGGTTTTAGCAACGTGCCTGCTGATTTTAAGAACCCAATGGAAGATTTTACGCTATGATTTTTACTAAGCAGAAAGTATAAAGTGAAATTCATGAAATATAACTTGAAAATTAAAAATACGCACCTCTGCAGATGACTGTTTTAGGATTGGTTGTTTGCATCAATTCTTTGAAGGTTTCTTTGGCGTTCTTACTAGGCCTAGCACTCTTGCTAGCACCATAGACGATGAAATCAATTGCCATACCATGAGTGATAGGCCATAAGGCCACGTCCCTATCTTTGTTGCCAGGCCTGAGATTAATGGAGTAGTCCTGCTCCAACTCTGACCTGTTGGCAAAGGCTACTAGCAACGACAAATTTGTATTTATTTTGGCCTTGTCAGCCTTAAATATTGAATTCCACTGCTGATCAACCTGAGCAATTTTAAACTTGCTCGGTAAATCAAGTGCTCTAAACACTTGTCGCTTAACTTCAATTGGAAGACCGGCGAGTGACATCATGTTGAAGGAGAAAACGATAAGAGCGTGAAGGATAGTAATGTATAATATGAAAGTCCTTGATTTTTTCATGCTTTTATACTCGCAAAAGTAGCTTAAATTAGAAAATTGGCGCGCATTTTGTTTGACAGATGAATTAAAAATAACATAAGTTTTGTTTAATGAGCTGCATAACTTACAACAGATGGACAAGAGATCAAATGATTCTGCTCCAAGTTAAAAATGAATAACACACATAAATGAGAGAAGGTAGACATATAAGATAAAATCCTTTCACACCTTTGAAGTATGAATGAATAATATAAGTTTTGTCTGATGAGATGCAGAAGCTACACAGGTGGACAAGAAATCAAATGATTGTGCTCTAAGTTAAAAATGAATAACACACATAAATGAGGGAATAAATAACATAGATGAATGACAGAAGTAAGTCACACCTGTTGTCTGAACAACACACCTGGTGATATGAACTGAAATAAACGGATTCTCGCTGAATTATATACATAGATACCGTCCAAATTTAGCGCTTCGCTTTTGATGTTGATTTATTGAGGTCTTGGACATCTGTTCTTCTATCACACACTACATGTAAAGTCAAGTTCGGCGCCTTTTGATGCTGATCTACTAAAGTGCACCTACTTTATCACAAATTCTTTAATGTGTAGTATGGCCCTAAATTTGGTGCTTTGTGCCAAGCTCAAAATAGAATGCTCAAGTTCGGCTATTTGGGCCTCATACTTTTGTAGGTGTAGGTGGTGACCTACACCCACTTGCTTACTTAGCCCGGCTCAAGCTCACGCGCTCACACAAAAGGCGACTCGGGGGTAAGACCCGGCCTATCAAGATAGCCCGGCCCTCTACTGCGCGCACCTAATGAAACTTACTTACTTAACCCCAATTTGAGATTAAGTACCTAAATAATGTAAGTTTCCCGGAAACCTAATTGAGGGCTCAAAAAGATTATTATTTAACTTGTTTTGGGACAAAATTCCGGTGCTTGAAAATATTAAAGGTTCCTAAGTGTAGTGTAGCACAAGGACAGAATTCAACAGCACGAAAATTCAAACCGAGCCCAATCATCGTTCATTAAATAATTAATTTTTACAATATTTTTGGACAGAAAGTTATGGAGCAATAAAAAACATGACAGCATGAAGATGCATGCTGCCGACTGTTGTGTTATGCTAATGGGGTAAAATCAATGTAATTACAAGGGCACGTAGCCTGCCAACGGCATACAACTATGGCCGTGAAAGCACACAAATAAAACAATAAATGCTTAAGGGCAAAAAAAGCCTGCCCACTACGCGACAAAATACGACGAGATTTCCCTGCAGCCACACAGGGGAAAACACAGAGATACTACGTGTGGGTATGGCTTATGTATAGAAAAAGGATTTTTTAGTTCTTACAATGATTTTTTAGTTTAACAGTGATTTCTGGAATATTTTCAGGTGCTTTTGCGCCAATTTTAACACTAATTTTGCTCTTTAGAAACTTCGAAAATTTCCAACTTTTTTTGGATCACAAATGATGTTGTATATTGAAAGACAGCAAAAACCAATACTTTATGCATAATGGACTTATGAATCTATTAGGGCAATTTGGATTTTCGACCCAATTAAGAAATCCTGGTTATGTCACTGCTTAAATAAATGGTTTAATGGCTCTTAAATTAATTTGCCAGACTAGAGAAATATTTTCCATTGAGTTTATCTTTTCTACCCATTTATATTGATAGGTTCATGATATTATCTAAAAAATTCGGTCAACTTTCTATACTGCGATAAAATACCCTGAAAAATAGTGATATTTATACATGAGCATGGTTAGGAAGGTCTATAGCTATACAGCAATTTGGCCGAAAAATCATTGCTGTGTAGCCTCTTTTGGGCTCAGAAAATTAGCAATACCGCCTTTTTGGACTTAGTTTTTTTGAGCTAAGAAATGCTATACAGTTGTCTTTTCTGAGTTTCAAAAGGATATATAGCTGTTTTTTCTACTCCAAAAAGGGCTTAATAGCTATTTTAGTCCAAAAGGCTACATAGCTATGTTTGTCGTCCTAAAAGACCGTATAGCTAATTTTCTCAGACAAAAAGACTATATAGCTACTTTTCTGACCTCAACAGGACTATAGAGCCGTTTTTACAAAGCACATAGCTAGAAGCAATTTTTGGTTTTCACCCCTCCCCCTTAAAGTTTGACCTTGCACACTTATGGTCAGATTGCTTAAAAAAGCTACTTGCCTAAGATTTGTTTAAGACTTTTTCAAGCAGTTCTTAAGTAAAATGACTGAGAAGCTTTATGTCCATTCTTGATCACAGCCTTTTATTTTACAAGTTCTTAAGTTCGAGTTTGTTTTCAGGGAAGACAATTCTGTCAGTGAGGAACTATACATTTTTCATAATATTGTACTGGCTGCTTGGCATATGCTGAAGATGCTGAAAGGACTACTGACCATACGTGGGCAGCAAGAAAATTCTGGGGGGTGCAAGATTTTTTTGAAGGTCGAAAAATGGCCTTAAAAATGGTAGTATGGCGATAAAAACACCATTTTTCGACGTTTCTCATCAAGCACTATCCATTGGCATCAAAACATTGCGAAAAAAACGGAAAAAATTTTCAAAAAATTGAATTCTGGGGGGGTATTTTGATTTCTGGGGGGGTATTTTGGTTTCTGGGGGGTGCATACCCCCCAAACCCCCCCACGCCCAGGTGTGCTACTGACCCTATTTACTTCTGCTGTTAGACGACTCGGAGGTGAAAACTATGTCACATTATTACAGCTTTATGCCATGGTCTTCAGATTAAAACAGGAGATAATTAGAGTAAATATGAAGAGGGAAAGTTTTCCAAGAAGAATTGCTCTTTCCTTTTCTTGCTCTTGCTACTTATTTTGTAATTGCTAATTGGGATAGATGGAGAATTTTGCTCAGGAAAACTAACATTTTTTTAAATATGTGGAAATGATTTAATTTTTATATGTAATTAAGTGTCTCTTGTCTTCTTCCATATACTTGTCAGTTTCTAGTAATTTTTCAACCGCATTTGTGCAGTGTTTTTGCATTTTACTGTCTTAATTTTGTGAATTGAGAAGTTTTCACTAAAATTATGACAGAAAATTTAGCATTCTCATTCTTGCAATTTCAATAACCAAATGATGGAGCTATTATCCGCACTTTGCTATCACTTAGGTCTATGCATGAAATAATATTATGTTTAGAGATAGGTTGGAGTGATCAAAACGTGCTGCGTTTTCACATGCTTTTGATCAATATTTTATGTTAAATCATTGATAAATTTTATGTAGGTATATGTGAAGAACGAGACAAAACTAGGAGAGAAATCAAGACAATCTTATTGTAAAACTAGCTTTGCTTTATCCCTCCAGCCCAGTACAATGCGCACATTTGGTCCAATTTAATTAGAAATTGAAATCATATCAGAAAATATAGCTGAAATGGCGGCTTCATGCCTAAAATTAAATTTTAGGCATCTATTTATGGTAGTAAAATGTCTTTTAAAACATAAATTGAACCTAAAATTTAGCGTTTGCTAAATCATTTTTATATTCTCTAAGACATAATGAAACTTGGAGTGATCTGAGGTGGTATACCCCTACAAGGGCTTTTGAAAGGCATACCCACATAAATTTTATCTCCAAAACCTATTGCTAGAATCATGAAAAAGGATAAAATGACATGTAATAACTTAATTTCATTTGCATTCAGTCATTTTTTAGCATTAAATTCATAAATTCTGTCACTCAGGCACATTTCTTCCATTATTTTGTACATAATTGATGTTAAATGTTGTTCCATCATCCTTTTTGTCATTTGTTTTCATTTGAATTCAAGCCCTAATATTCGTGAAGAGTAAACCCCCTCCCAGAGCTTTTGACTATGTGCATGTATGTAATGAATAATTAGTTTGCCCTTTTTCTGCTAATATGAGTAGCACACCTGGGCATAGTGGGGGTATGCAGCCCACCCCTGATAAACTAAAATACCCCTAAAATTCAATTTTTGAAATTTTTTTGTTTTTTAGCAATTTTTTAATGCTAATGAATAGTGCTCAATGAGAAACTTCGAAAAAAAAATAGTGTTTGTTGCCATACCATCATTTTAAGGCCATTTTTTTACCTTTGAAAATTCTTGCACCCATATCCCCAATGGAATTTTGGTGCTGCTCACGTATGATAAGTGGGTATTTTTTGGCTATGGGAAAATACATAAGGAAACTAAGGCAAGTTAAAAATGAGAATCAGAATTGAATGTATGAAACTCCTGACAATTTAATCAGAAACTGCACATCTTTTTACGCTATCTTTGCATTTTTACATGTGACAATTTTCAGCCATATTAGCCATACATGTAAGGACCCAAACTATTAGGTGGTGATTCTCCCAGCCGATTTTAGGGGAACGGGGTAAACAACCTATAATTTTGGCCAAAAATGGACAAATTACCTAAAAATGGTCACAAAACGCAGATATGTGCCAAGCATAGAAGAAGGTTAAAATTTCCTTACTTTTTGTTTGAGGGATGGGAGCCAATTGACGTTGGGTGGGTTGAGTGATTTCCATACCCCTCTTACACATATGCTGTAAACTCAGTAAAGCTCTCATCCTCCGTAAATGGATCAACTGACCTTATAGTCCTGATCATTGAACTTTATTAATGTTTGTATTTTCATAAATCCAATTTGTATGCATAGCATAAGCATATTATGTATAAACATAGTTTAAAATGTTAGTGATAAAGATATTATTTTAAGAGTTATTCTTGGATTTATAGAGTAGTAATGTCTTCTAATTAGCAACAGAATTTTTTAGGTGTAAGTTATTTCAATATATGACATAGACAATTACACTTTATCTGTTCACTTTACATGCTGCAATCTACTTTCTTAGTAGACTATATCACAAGAAAAAATGCTCTGATTTCAGAATACTAGCATCAAAAATTTGAAAGGATCAATAAACAAAATATACGTTGTCAATTTACTCTGTTGTTAACATACTTGTGCTGTAACAATGTTTTTTTGAATAGGCTATGCTGGCTTCCACATAAGGTGTCTTGTATTAATTCATGATTCAGTAAAGAAATTCAAAGAAGTTCTATAGAAGTTCAATAAAGAACTTTGAAGAAGTTCTGTAGAAGTTTGATAAATAACTTTGATAGAAGTTCTATAGCAGACTGTCAAACTTCGGAAGAAGTTATATAGAAGTTTGATAAATAACTGATAGAAGTTCTATAGAAGACTGTTGAACTTCAGAGAAGCTCTATAGAAGTTTGTTAAATAACTTTGATTGAAGTTCTGTAGAAGACTGTTGAACTTTGGTAATACGCTAATCAAAGTTTGATAAATTTTCAATAGAACCTCAATAGAATGCACATAGAAGTTAGTCAAACTTTGAGAAATGCGACAAATCTTTAATAGAACTTTGATGTGTGCAAATCAAAGTTTGGCCTAAGTTTGACAAACCTTCTATAGAATTTCAATAGTGAGCAAATCAAAGTTCAACAGATCTTTTATGCTGCTTCAAATGAAGAAGCTCTTTTCTCATATTTAGTCTTAGCATAATTTTATGATTTCTCAAAAAAATGTTTTAAGTATGTAAACTTCAATTTTAAAATTTTTCAACAATTTTAATTTTAAAAAATTGTTTTTTCACAGTATATTATATTTTTTTAAATGTAATAACCTTAAAATTCATATTGAAATTTTAATTTTAAATGCCTTTTAAAATAGTAATTTTTTAAATATAGATGAATACAACTGTGTATGTATAGTCATTTTACACAAGTTTGGTCATAAGTTTTAAAATTATTTCTGGCAATAAGCTATCAGATTGCAATTATAGCATTGATCTGGTCTGATATATAATTATCCTGACCCTCGACTTGGTGTCGATTAAAATTATTAAAATTTATGCACGAAGTTAGTGAAATAGACTAGGTACCTACAGAGTCTACGAAGCTGACATGACCTATATAGATGATTAATGAGCACAGCTGTTTTTGCACATGAAGTATATGTAAGCAAAGAAAAATGCTCCAATGGAACAAAGAAGATGAATATACTTGGAATTGTGGATTATTATGGATGTAAAAGGAGGGGACTAGGAAAAATCTACCTAAAGTCGGAAAATCTGCTAAAAATCACACTTTCTCTAAGCAACGCAAAAAATCGATGTATATTCTGCAGCCAACAGATTAAAATAAATATTCAACCATAACAATGATTGAAACAGCAGCACGTTAGCTATGCAGTAGCTATGGGAAATGATATTAAGTAAACTAACAGTCTTCCAAGCCAATTGAATGAAATAGCAAACATCGAAGACAACTTAAGACATGGTTGGTTAAAAACAGTAGGAAACACGTAAGTTGACTTGAAACAGACTTAATGTAGATACACTAGCATGCCCGAAACGATTGTGTGCACTAATCAATCGGCTCCTGCTTTGCTTGCTATAATGCTCATAAAACAAAACAACTTTAAATACAATACCTCTTAGTTTTCTATCAATCAGGTGCCAGCAATTTAAAAAAGTAACCTTGATAGATTTCGTTTATACACTCTTATCTGAAACTTCGAACATTATTTAAAAAAGACACTTTTTTAGAGGCCGCAGAATATACATCGATTTTTTGCGTTGCTTAGAGAAAGTGTGATTTTTAGCAGATTTTCCGACTTTAGGTAGATTTTTCCTAGTCCACTCCTTTTACATCCATAATAATCCACAATTCCAAGTATATTCATCTTTTTTGTTCCATCGGAGCATTTTTCTTTGCTAGTACACTACTTTTAATTAGCGTGATTTCAGTACATCAGTCAGTAAACACAATCAGTAACATGCCACAATAATGACAACAGTCCAAGAACGCGGAAAACAATATTGTTCTTAACATCAGCATTATCCTTTTTAAACAAGACAACCTTATTGACACCATCCATTTTCAAATTAAAACTGCATTAAGTTATTTCTTCTTAATGTGCAGTTCACTTATAATCAAGCACAAAAATTTAACCAACGAATTCACATTGCAAATCCTCACTCAATCAATACACAAGCACAATGTGTTGTGACTTTTGAAATTGAAAACACCCAATTTTCAATTTTCAAATTGAAAATTGGATCAATTTTCAAATTGAAAATTGGGTCAATTTTCAAATTGAAAATTGGGTGTTTGAATTTGCGATGAAGAAAATAATCAAAAGATAGTCACTTGGTTTATTTAAGCCGAGTAATAAAATAACGACCGTCCACCAATTCCAAACTAAACGCAACTAATCTGATCACTATGAAAAAGTTTTGAAAAATGAGCTTGCTAAGCGAGAGTTGTAAACCAAGAGAAACTTAAAGTTAAAACCTACCATTAAATTATGAGAGAATTATAAAAAGATTTTAAACTTCAAGAAAATGGAAAAGGCGGGATGTTGGTAAATTAGAAGGCAAAGATTTTCGGCAAAAATTCAAAAACTTCACGCAAATATCAAATGTAAGGAACACTAACGCTTTGATTTGGTAGTAAAATAAATTTGTAGTATAGACTACATATTAACAACAAATGAATAGTGCAAACTTTACACAACTACTAGGTGTAGAGAATACTAACAGTTTACGGCTTATTAATGTACATGATTACAATAAAGCTGTATATCTTTGTCGACTTCTGTGCACAGTAGTGTGATTGCTGGTTCATTTTTAACCACTTTTGCAGGCAATTTACATCAATTAAACGATAGCTCTCCATGTGCAAGATTTTGTGAAACATATTATAAACACGGCTAAGAAGGATTTAACTTTAATGCAACCCATTTAAGACAAAATTACATCTCTTCAATGATCTAAGGACACTTGAACATAATTTTTAAATCACTTTAGATTACTTTTGAGGGTAAACAAACTCACTTAATTGATGTCTCACATATGAATCCTTGAAAATTTCTTGACTTCAGTTACAAAGTCTCTGCAAGTCTATCGAATTAGGGTTAACATGTAACGTAAACTTTACACAAACACATAGCGTAAAGAATATTTTAGTCGGATTCGTAATTTTGATATTGCTCTCGATATTTCTTTCATCATTTATGGAAAAATGAGTCTCCATAATGTTTTAAAGACAATAAACATTATGTTTAAACCACTTTGCAATACTGCTGAGTGTAAGCAAGCGCGCCCAATTGACGTATATATTTCATTCCCTGTAAATTTTTATATCTCAGGAAAAAATTTCGATTTTTGCAATGCTCTAGAACAAAGGCTAACATGCAGTGTAAAAAATTACTCGGATATTATGATCAACATTCATGAAAAAATCATGTCTCTACAATGGTCTGAGGACATATCAACAATGAATGTAAACTACTTTACATCACTGTTGGATGAAAACAAACGCGCCTACGTGACGTCTCACATTTGATCCTTTGAAAACTTCTAGGCTCCAAGAAAAAATTAGGTTTCAGGAATGCTCAAAAACGAAGATAAATATATATGTAGTGTAAACTTCATGTAAACACCTAGTGTAAAGAAGATTTTAGTCAGATTCGTAATTTTGATATTGTTCCGATATTACGATTAATATTTATGAAAAAATTAAGTCTACATAATGTTCTATGGGCAAACTAACAATTGGTGTAAACTACTTTACAACACCGTGGAGTGTAAACATATGCGCCAGACTGGCATATCAAATTTGATTCCTGGTCCATTTCTAGACTTGATAAACGTGTCCCTGACTCGTAACCGGAGAAGCAGGCAGAAAAAACAAGACAGAAACGCATTTAAAACTCCAAATTTTTGACTTTACACTCGCTAAATATTAATGTATAGACAATTTGCTTTGACATGCACCCGATATAAAGCACTTTATTTTTATTCTATTAGACTTATCCCGACTTCTGGACGGAGAAAGTGGCGAACAAAAAATGCAACAAAAACGTATTTTCCATCATTTAGAACACTGTAAACTTTAAAATTCTGTACCAAACTCCCCATTGAGTTTAAAGAAATTCGGTTTGGTACAATTTGTAGCTTTTAAATCGTAGTACATTCCTGTGTGCCAAAATTCTGTTGCAAAAATTATTTGGCATGATTTATCAATCAAACTTCGGAAAAAACATGTTTTTTAGCCCATTTTTTACCTCTGATTTCGAACTTTACACCCCCATAATTAACTCAATATTGCGTTTTTCTAAATGCGGTTTGCTGCGATGTTTAGCCCCTGTGAGGCACTTTATTAATACTGTCTTCGATTTGCACTGACTCATAAGCGGAAAAATTTGGCAGAGAAATCTTAGTTAAAATCCGTTTTTTTACACCATTCACTAGAGTGTAAACTTTAAACCCCAGGATCTAACTCACCATAGAGCATAGAAGACTTTGCTTATATGCAGAATGTAGCCCTTGATCCGCTCTACATTTCTGTCAGAAAACATTTTAAAAACCTCACAACCGGAGTTAGTATCGGACATAGGAAGGTTGAAAACTCGACCAAAAAGTGCTTTTCACCCCCAGATTTTCGCACTCTTTACACTGTCGTTCGATAAATAATGCGAATTTCAAAAAACAAAAAAAGGGTCATCTGTAGAATTCATCCCTCTATTATCCTATTCTGTTTAATCCTTCGAGTCATCAATACTCAGTTGTCCACATGCCGCAGTAAAAAGGTCCCAAAATTTGTCCTACGTTATAACGTTACACAAAAACTTTACACCTTCTTTACACAGTCAATTTTGAGTTTCAAGAAAAACAAAAAAACACGGGCAGCGAATTTTTTTATTATCTTTCTTTTAAAAAAAACTGCACCTTCCAGAAGTGTCCCGTTATAGCTGTAGGGGGGTGCCCAGGTGTTGGGGGTACCCAAGTATATTATAGGTACAGCGCTAACGCGCTACCTATGATTTGGCACTTTACTGTATGCACATGCCAATAAAAGCAGTATGTAGGAGCGCACATTATGCTATATATCATTCCAAGTGCTCAAGGTCATCAGTGCTTAATAATGGGGTTGAGGTGGGCTGCGATGACCAAAATCTATCCTACTGTAGTCCACGTATTTGAGGACAAGGTCAACATCACAAACCTATACATACATATGTATGAGTATATGTATGCGCTCCATGCAGGCATGCCCATAATAAGGCATAAATTGTTTCAACCTGAGTGGAGAAAAAATCTGTTTTTCTTCCTAATAACTAAGTATGACAGTAGGGCCTAAAGGTATAGTCTATAAAAGGGAGTTCCGTAATGAAATAAGAAAACTTTATTCAGGTAGCAAATTTTAATTAATTGACTGATTTAGAAAAAGGATGGGTATACAATATGTGAGATAATCAAAAAGAAGATGAGAAAATTCAAGTTTTTATTCCATTTGTCTTGTGAACAAGGTGAATTAAAAATTGAAATGAAAGAAAGTCGGCACTCAAGAAAGTGTAAACTGAAAATTTTCCGATATATGTAAGTGATGCTTTTTGGTTTTCCGACAAATTTCCTAAATTTAAAAACAACTTTAGAATAAATATGTCCACAGAATAATTATGTTGATTTTTTTACAATCAAATTCAATTAACAAACCATTTTCATGGTTTTAACATTCGTTTTGAACCTTTAATGGTTTGTTTTATGATTTTTGGGGTCTTATCAATTAGTAAAAATTGTTCAATTAAACACATTATCATCAACATGGATGCATTAAATGAATAAGAACATTGGCTAATTGGCTTGACTACTAATACAAATGCCCATGTTAGGTTGGTTTTGTAGAAAATATTGGTTCTTGCCTTTCATATAAAAATTTTAACCTGTGCACAAGTCGGATGGATTGTGTGCTTTGTCCGATTGACCATCAGTATAGCATCCTGCCTTAAATAAGTATTACCTACTAGTGTTGTAAAAGATATCTTTATCTTTATCTTTTTAGCAAGATAAAGATAAAGATAAAGATATCTTTATCTTTATCTTGACAATTTTTTATCTTTATCTTTATCTTTTGGAAAAATCACAGCCTATCTTTATCTGTTTGATAGGAATTTATCTTGCAAAAAAGATAACACATGTACATAAGTTAGCATTAAATCGAAACTGCAGCTTATACGTGAAATACGTTTAGATGCATTCAAGTTTTCTTGTAATACAAGTGTGGCCCAAACTATTGCCTGTATATCAACCTGAGTAAGCGGGAGTGATACCGATCTAAGCGAGAGTACTACTACTAGCACCCACGTTAATCTGAGTCCAAGCCTAGGAAACAGAGAAGTTTTAAAAAATCAATAACAGTTGCAACTGTACTTTGTACAGGCGCACAGAGCAGGCTTGAAATTTAAGTGACCCTTGCTATTGGCTCACACAAATTTATATGACCTCATTTTTTGGTCTCTTAGAACTCCAATTTGTATGTTTGTTGAAGTCCTATAAAAGACCTATCGAACTTCAATTTGCACAACATTAAAGTCTTATTGAAGATTTGTCACACTTCAATTAGCGTCTTATCAAAGTTCAACAGTCTTCTATAGAACTTCAATCAAAGTTATTTATCAAACTTCTATAGAATTTCTTTGAAGTTTGTTATCAAACTTCTATAGGACTTCTTTAAAGTTTGACAGACTTCTACAGAACTTCTATCAAAGTTATCTATCAAAAATCTATGGGACTTCTTTAGAGTCCTTTATCCAACTTCTATAGAACTTCTTTGAAGTTTGACAGTCTTCTATAGAATTGCTATCCAAGTTATTTATTGAACTTCTATAGAACTACTTCGAAGTTGTTTTCTGAACCATGAATTAATATAAGACGCCTAAATTCAGTTGATTCTGGTTTAAGTTGAGCTACAAACAATGTTATCAAAGAAAGGGATTAATGTGGTCCATTGATGATGCGTATAAAGCTTTTGAAAGTCAAGCGATAAAAATGCGTTGGTGCAATCCTCAACCAAATTTTTGAAGCAAAACCATTCATTTTGAAATAAAAGTCAATAATGAAAAGTCGTCAAAAAACATCAAGCATTGTAAGCCAGAATTTTTGCTGGGAAGAATCCAAAAACATGTTTTTTCTGTTCATAAAATCAGATTAAATAGGCAGAGTCATTAAAGAATGTCTTTTTAGGCTTTTTACATTAACTTGCACTATTTTAGCAAAAAAATTTTTAAAATTTATCATGTTTTGAAGATAAATGCTTTAGGTAAACACAAAGTGCTAGTTTTTTTCGCTTTTCCTGCAGTAAAACAATATAAACTGCTGGAAGATTGAGGAAATTGGTGCAGTCCTACTCATCGCTGACTACGCCAATGTATTGTACATCCCAAAGTAGAAGATGGGGTCAACTACAATGAACCTATAATAGTCTTAAAAGTTAATCAAAATGCTGATTTTGGTGTTATAAAGTTTTTCATTGATCACGCTCTTCAAAACTACTAAGGCATTTGAAAATTGTTAAATAGGTATTTAATTTTTGGTCTTAAGTGATTTCTGAATAAGTATATAGGTTTTTAAGCTGATGACTTGGCTAAACCCTGTAAGGTAAAACCAATAAAAAGTCCAAATTTATAATGCTTAGATTTCTGTTTTTTATGCCATTTTAAATTTAGATGCACACCTTTTTCTTCTGATCAGCTGCCTTAACACAAGCTACAACCTCTGCAGATGTCAGAGCTTTGCCATATTTTCAAACAACACAATTGCCTCTTTCTTTGCTGTTTTTCAGACCATAAAACTTCTCACTCAAGAAAGATATGATGCTAGATTCGAACGACCTATCATATTGTGCATCAGGCTGCTGAGATTCGGACATATCCAAACGTCCTGACCTGAGGAGGAGATTCCTTAATTCAATTAGATCCTGGCAGCCTAAAGACTGTCAAGCACTGTGTTCTTTTTTAGTAGACCCGGGCAATGCCTATCTCAATTAGTCCGTGGAATGGACTGAAGGATACATTTAAATGGAAAAATGTTGTAATAGTGGAAAATCAAACAAATCTCTTTTTAACAATTTTTAACTTAAATGGGTAGCTGACTGAGCTTTGGGAGATCATAGTTAAATAAGCTGAGGCTATGCCCATTGCCTAAAAGTATTTCTTAACCCAACCCCAGCTATATGGAACATAGTGTCTGCTTACTGCTGCTGTTACCATCAAATATTTGGCTCAAATTGACAATTCTATTCAACGGCTCATTTATGACAACTGGATAGAGACCACAGGCTTGAAAACTGGAAATAAAATGTTCCTTTTTAATGCTCCTACTGTAAAGCATCTTAAGCAGACGTGGAAAATGCAGTTTGTTGAGATTTTTAAAACCAGTACTGTCATAGTAGTCAGACAATAGTTTTCTCCACTTGTCCTTCACTGGTTTAAAAACGGTTACATCTAATGGCTGTAGAATATAAGTTGCATGAGGAAGTAGACAAATAAGCTCAATTCCATTCCGCAGACACTCATGAATGGCTGCAAATGTACAGTGAGAAATGTGGCCATCAAGAATCAACACATGCTTGCCAATAGGATCAACATATTTGCAGAAAGGCACAAAAGTCTTGAGCAACCAATCAGCAAACGATTTTTCATCAATCCAGCCATTTGGAAAAAACATTGTAGAGGGCATTATTGGGAACATGCTTGCAGCAATTTTCATACAAATGTTTTCCTTTGAATAAAATCAAGGGAGATGCAACAACGCCTCAGGCAAATATCACATGCTAGCACAGTATAGTTTTGACATAAAGTGGAACCTATGATAAGGTTTACCATACTTCTCTCCTTCTGTGCTACGACTTTTCCAGATTTTGGATCAGTTCCAAAGCCTGTTTTGTTGCAGTTACATATATTGCTGGGTCTGAGGGCACTTGGATTGGCATCAAAAATTTCCTGATAGTTTAAAAGGATTCCCGAAACTTCCTCGCCAATGCTTTGGCCCTGTTTGGACCATATGTGGGCAGCAAGAAAATTCTGGGGGGGTTGTGCAAGATTTTTTGAAGGTCAAAGAATGGCCTTAAGAATGGTGGTATGGCGATAAAAACACCATTTTTTGACGTTTCTCATCAAGCACCATCCATTGGCATCAAAAAATCGCGAATAAAAAACCAAAAAAATTCTCAAAAATTGAATTTTGGGGGTTATTGTGATTTCCAGTGTAGTATTTTGATTTCTAAGGGGTGCATACCCCCAAACCCCCACGCCCAGATGTGGTTCAGACCCAAGCATTCTGGCACTCTCATGGAAAGTAAATTCTGTGGCATTTCAAGAACTTCCTCTAGTGAGTGGCATAAGCTCAGGATACATGGTAGCTGATTTTTCATGATTTAATCAATTGTTGGTCAAGCAAGACATTTACACAAGCTTTCTGAGTATGAAAAGCATGCTAAGGAATTTTTTCAATGAAAGACAGAGGAGCTGATTTGGGTAGGAACTTTGAAAAAGAGTATCTTGAGCTTATGTCAAACCTGAGCCAGTCATTTGTAGCATGTAGTTTGGAAAATGAGTTTGTCGATCATTTGAAATTAAAAGCCATTTGGTCATGCAGCAAGAATCCAATTTGTTAAGGGTGTCCAACAGGGAATGTGCTTTTTCCCTTGACATGATCATGCAATGTGCTTCTAGGTATCAAAAAATTTTTGGCGGCTTTCCTCAAGCTCATTGTACCTTCTTTGACTGCATGTACAGCAAGGGGAAGCTTTTTCTCAGAATAAGTTGAATAAGGACGTTCCTGTTGTGTTGCCATGGCATGGTAACCTAATTTATGTACACTTTGCCTGCAAAAAGGTAAAAAAATTGCACAGTCTAACTCTGGACATCACCTGTCCAAAGTTAGACAAAATGAACCATTCAGAAGTCATATATTGCTGAACCTGAAAGAAAATCAAGATTATATCCTCAAAGAGCATAAATAAATTATGTCTGTAAAGTAAAATTTGTAAGTTCATAGTGAGTAAGACTGAATTTCTTCAAATTTAAAAATAAAGAAAACAAAATCTAGTCACAACAAGTGGGCATCGCTGGTTTTGGTAAGTTACAGTAAGAATTAAACATATAGGTTAATGTCAGTGGCATGCTAATCTGCATTTTGAAAAAAGAATTTTGAAGAAGCAAGCATTATTAGTCAGGTTAGGTGAGTTTATATGAAGTATGTCCGATGTTAGTCCGTTTACCCTATTGGGATTAAAAGACAATAATGTTCCGTGCTTCTGAGTATTTTGAATTCATTCTGATCTCTTACATATAATTATGTTAATACATCATGATTACTGTCGTCTCCTATTTTTCTTTGAGATATAGGATATACAAGCAATATACAAAGAATAAATTCACTTCACAAACATGCACAGAAATGTAACAGAATTTAATTAGCATTAAAGTATATACAATAAATATATACATAATATTCTATTCGTACCCTTTGGCTATTATTTTAACTCTTTATTATCAGATTATTTTAATCCTCATGATTTCAGAAGACATACATCAAATCCAAACTCTCTGTCATAATGCACCTTCAATATCCGTTTTAAGTCTCATAATTGCACGTAAACTCTTTGAAAGCTAGTCAGAACAAAGACACGCCACCTCCAAACGCATGTGGAGTCTTTAATCTACCATTTCCTTTTAGCACACAAACATACAAACTCAAACTCTAAAAATATCTAAAAATGCACGACTACTCTCGGGCCCTGGGGCACTTTGTCTCATATAAAAGTTCTCCCCCACAACCCTCGGATGGATTCCCTCTTCTCGAGTTACGAGTTATTCACGTTGTTATTCAATCAAGATCCGTCCAATTTTGTTTCTGTGCCAATATCAACATTCGTCCCTTTTTTTAATTATTCTTCAATTAATAAATTTCCATGTCACACGCCAATCCTATTCAATTTGTAGCTCGCCACAAAGATTTGACCAACCTTGGCTGTTCAAAGATTAGAGTCAAACGTAAGACTAGGCAACCGTAATTGTATAATAACACGCTCTCCATCTAAGCTCAAATATATCATGCCTGACATTCATGAAATTCAAGAAGTTTTTGAGAGTAATAATGATGAATTAGTAGAACGCATGCATTAGACAATCACAACCGCAATGCAGAGTAACAGTCCAATGTTTCTATCTCAAATTCAACCTCCTATATTCTCCGGAAAATCACATGAAAATGTAGAAGATTGATTTTGACTTTTAGCCATTTTTGTAATGCTCACAATCTCAGCGAACATCGCAGTATATGCCTTTTACCAATTTTTTTGCAAGGCTTATCCTTGAATTTCTTTAACCAAACAGAACGCAAAAATGCCAATAATCCATTTACTTTACAACAATAGGCAAATGCTTTCAAAGCTGAATTCCCAATCGGACTAGATTCTGCAATTAAGGTACTTCAACTCATACATCACACACAAAAGCAAAATGAAAGTGTTTCTGACTTTGCCGTAGATATACCCAATTTAGTTAAGGCAGCATATCCGAGCTTAAGCACGGAACAGAGAGAAATGTAGCAAAAGGTGCATTCGTAAGAGGCCTTAAGCCAGAAATTAAGCGTTATAGCACACTAGGTACGGAACCACAAAACCTAGATGAGGCTATTAGGCGTGCATTGCAGCAAGAAATTCAAGCACAAGTATATGGCACACCTGAAACATCACCAAAACCTGAGTTAGATATTCTCACTACTTCTATGAACACACTATCTAAACAGATTGCAAGTCTCACTTTACAGAATAAGCCACAGCATGAGTCTTTCACTTCAGTACCTGTTTGTAGCCAAGGGCCCTGGAAACGCGTAGGTAACAAGCAGTGGACTACTCAAGGAAAAAGTAAATGTTGGAAATGTGGGCGATTAGGTCATCATGCAATGAAATGTAGATCTCAATTTCATGCAGATTTTTGGATATCCGGTAATAGAACCGGCAAAAATTTTAACACTCAGGCACCAAGCTTGCGTATACTTAATCAGGATAGCGATTGTAGGCAGCATGTCATGACACTCTGTAACTGCATCAATGAGAGTTGACAATTTTTGATGAACATCTTAATGATTGTTTTATTGAGTATGATGGATCCAAAAATTTGAATCCTTGGGATTTCAAAGTATAAATATTGTGTCATTGGAAGGGTGAGATGGAACAAAAACGGCAAAACATGAAACCCCTGGTTTAATGTTTGTTTTGACCCACTTTCCTGCTTTGGAAAATGACGCCGGGCCCATTGGTCTAGGGGAACCAGGTGACCTGCAAATAGGGTATGAAAACTTTGAATGTGCAGAGGGAGGGTCTTTTGAACCCATGAGTGTGGACGCACCTAGGCCACTAATGCACAATGAGGAGAAGCCACTGTTTTTTGAAAATTGTTTTACGACAGACGTGTCGTCTTTTGGCATTCACCAACCCTGTAAAAATGCACATGGAAAGAAGCTTTATTTCAATTTTACTTCACATATAATGCATGCATGTATCGGTATTTTGATAGGCCTAGTAATTTTTGGAACATGTTCAAGCGTGAATGTATGTACTTTTAATTTCTGTGGTAAAACTCGAACTGGACATGCATTAGCCATACCAGATTGCACAGAATGTATTCCACCAGTAGTGAATTTGAGCTCACATAAGATGAAAGTAGACGTCTGGGTACCTAAAGAAACACCTTATATCACTGAGGCCGTAAAATGTTACATCCGTAATTGCACAGTTTGCACAAACACCGGTTTCTTTAATAGCAGAGGCATAGTATATGACCAAATTAGCACACAACATGTTTCAGCTTTAGGATGTGAGGAAGCATGGCAGACTAAGCGGTGGGAATCTGCGGCACTCATTCCTTCTGAGCATGGATTTTGGTCAACAAATAACAGTCTCAATATTGAGTTTACATGGTGTTGTCATGATTTTTGTAAAAGCGCAATTAACTTTTTCATGGAGCCAGGGACCGTAGGGACTACAGATGGAGTCACTCTAAGCTCTGACTTAGGAGATTTAGGCGGATTCCACCCACAGATAGCAAAATGCCTAATCAGAGACGCCGTAATATTCTGGAATTCATATCCTTTGCGCACTACATGTAAATATGAAAAAATAGGAACATACATCGCTGAAGTGAATTTTCCTTTTCTCATAATTAGGGAACTACAAATAGGTCTCACTCTCACTAAGGAAACACACGAATGCAGCCTTATCAGCACCTTCAAAACCGCACAAGGCTTACTTGGAGAGATTATAATGAATAGGGATAACTTTATGATTAGGCGACTTTTTGATGGACTATCTCTTCAGAATAGCCCCAAAATATTGCATAAAAATGAAGCATATCTTTTCAAGCCCTACCCTGTGAATGCCAAGCTCCAATATCTTGAAGAGAAAATACTAGAAATTGAGCAAGCAAATTTTCGAGAAGTTTGGCTTGAACTTTGTAGGTCATATCAACGCCAATTAGACATTGTAAAGCAGATCATGAGAATTGACCCAACCGCAGGAGCTAGAATTTTGTTAGGATGCACAGATATACATGCACTATTTACTGGGGATGTACTCATGATTTGGGAATGTAAAAAGTTAAATAGCTCAAAAATCTTCTGGGATTATCAAGTAAATGACACATGTTATGAAGAACTACCCGTCAAAATCAATTCCGATTTATATTTTGTTGCACCCGGGAGTTCAGACATTATAAAATATTCAAATAAAATTCCATGCAAAGACAGAATTAAAGGAATTTTGGAAAAGGAGACTTCTTTCGGACACAACAAGGCTCTACACTACGTAATGCACATTCCACTTCAAGTAGCTTGGTCTAAAAACTGGACCATGTTCACATTTGATTCACCGGCACTCTCTCAGGACAAGGTCAGCACAATAGCAAGTCAGGAAAAACACATACATGATTTAGCCGGAAAAATTGAGCATATCATGTCTTATACGGCTCAACTTTCGGAAAATCCTGATACCATTTATCAAATCCTAGCAGGCACAGGCACCGCATTAAGTAATGTAATGGATAGGAATGAACAGAGTGTCGAACATATTTTAAGTGCTAGTGTAAATGATGCATCAGGGGCAGTGAGTAATTTACTTAAAGGAGCTCACCAAATTCTAATCAACATCTCAGTTTTTATTTTCATCATTCTCCTTCTCAGTGCCATAATATATTTTGTCTATCATAAAATTTGTAAACAATGTCAAATAAGGTCTTATCAACGAGCATTTAAACAAGCATTGGAAGAAGATATTGAGCTTAAGCCGATGCAAACTATTCCAAAAGCACCAGAAATCACAAATTTATTGACTGAGTCTAAAACATCTGAGCAGAAAATTAGCTCTAAAAAGTCAGCGCCTGTAGGCTCACGTTTTAAAAGCTCATTTCAAAATTTAGTCGGTCTATTGCTACAATCAAAGCTTTCTGCAAATAATGATGATTTTATTATAAGGGTACCAGCTATTAAAATTAAATTAGGCCAAATTGAAGTAATAGCGTATATAGACAGTGGTGCAGCCGTTTCTATATTAAGTAAGCAGGCTTTTGGTTATTTAAAAGCACAAGAAAATTTTAAATACACTATTAAGGAAGCGAATTTAAATTTAATATGCACGACCGGCCATGAATTAGAGATAAGACAACAAATAACAATACCATTTTCTGTAGGATCACATTTAGTCAGCACCACTTTCGGCATTTATGATATCAAAACTGCGAACAAGCCTGATATTGATTGCATATTAGGATGTGACACACTGAACCAGTTTGAGACGTTTTCATTAAATCTAACCAAAAATACCCTAAAGGTGAAAGATAGAACGTTGTCTTTGTTAACAAATGAAGACATTTTACACGCTAATACACCTTGGCGGTTAGAAAAACCAGATCCGTTAAATAAGGAACTATCCGCAGGAATTTCTGATTTAACTCTCATAGATAAAGTTGATTTAAGAAAATCAAAATTCTGTAAAAATCGCATAGAACATGTACGACTTTTAGCATTAAACGGTAATCGTTGCGCAATTCCTCCTTGTATTCACATTAAAGTTAATGATCACACTGTTGAAGGCATTGTAGATACAGGTGCAAGCGTTTCAGTTTTATCTTTAAAACTTGCAAAACATCTAAATGTAGTTCAACATATAAAACCACTAGAATCTGTAATTAAAAGTGCGAGCAATAGTCCATTGCCCGTAGTAGGTTCTGTTTGGGTTCGTATTAGCTTAGGTACACGCACAGAATCACTTGAGATTTATATATTAGAGAATAGCTCATTTGACATGATAATTGGAACTGACTTTCTTACACGCTTTCGAAATGTTAATTTTAATTTCAGAAATAAGGGAATCACATTTGATAATCAAACATTTAAATTCACACGTAAGATGAATTTTGGCGAATTAGAGCACCAAAAAGTCACTCTCAATACCAATATCATAATACCCGCAAGGTCAGTTTTGAACATTCACGCACTTTTACCTCAAAAATTTGAAGATAACGTCACTCTCTCTTTTGAACCGAATCACAAAATAATTGAGAAAACAGGAGTCATGTTTTTCCCGTCTCTCACCCAAACGACGGGTAATGAAATTTTTGTTCAAGTAGTCAATCCCTTGGTGACTGAAAGTAAACTGTATAAAGCATCTGTGATAGGTTATGTGAACAAAGTCTTCCTGGAAAATACTGAAAATACAGGAAATACGAAACACTTAAAGGCAAAAGAGCGATCTTCATCTAGATTAGGTCACATAGATTGGGACGCTGTTATATGTAAAAATTCTCTAACTCAATCTCAAATAGACAATCTTAAAAATTTTCTTTCGCAACATCTTGACATGTTCGTAAAAGATGATCATGACATTGGGAAAACCAACCTCATTTCTCATAAAATTGACACTGAAAATAATGCACCAGTCCGCAGCTATCCATATAGAGTACCATTTAGCGACCGTGCAAAAATTGTGACACACATTAACAAAATGTTAGAGGCAGGGATAATAAGCCCCTCAACTAGTCCTTGGGCCAGTCCCATTGTTCTTGTGAAGAAAAAGGATGGTAGCGATCGATTTTGCGTAGACTATTGTAAACTAAATAAAATCACCAAAAAGGACACTTACCCATTACCCCGCATAGATGATATACTCGACACAATAGGTAAAGCAAAATGGTTTTCAACCTTAGATCAAGCATGGGGATATTGGCAAATTCCGGTGGAACCCACTGATAAAGAGAAAACCGCATTTACATCCTTAAACGGACTCTACAAATTTAATGTATTACCTTTTGGATTATGTAATGCTCCCAGCACATATCAACGACTTATGGACGTAATCTTACATAATTTACAGTGGAAAATCTGTTTAGTCTATTTAGATGACATACTCGTGTTTTCTAGCACTTTTGATGAGCACATAACCAATCTCAATTTAGTTTTTAGCCGTCTTAAATCTGCAGGACTAAAACTTCGTCTAGAAAAATGTGCATTTTGCAAAACGACAGTCAAATTCTTAGGACATGAAGTGACGACCGAAGGACTAAAACCAGACGAGCTTAAGGTTAAGGCTATAAAAGACGCAAAAATACCTAATAATGTCGATGAAATCCGCACTTTTCTTGGCTTAGTATCTTACTACCGTAGATTTATACCTAACTGCAGCAAAATAGCTTCACCATTAAGTAATCTTCTAAGAAAGAATAAGGAATTTCTTTGGGATAATGCATGCACTCAAGCTTTTGAGACACTCAAAACGTCATTAGCCACAGCACCTGTTTTGAAGCTACCAGATTTTTCGAAAGATTTTTATTTACAAACTGACGCATCTTCTTATGGTTTAGGCGCCGTACTTAGCCAAATACATGATGAAAAAGAACATCCTATCGCATACATCAGTAGAACTTTAACTAAAGCCGAAAAGAATTATTCTACAACCGAACGTGAAGCATTAGCTATAGTTTGGGCAGTAAAAACTTTTCATCCTTACATCACAGGACACACTGTACACATACAGACTGATCATGCACCTTTATTAGGACTTTTTAAGAAAAATAATCTCACAGGACGCTTAGCTCGCTGGCAAGCCACTGTGCAACAGTTTCAGTATGAACTTACATACAGACCCGAATCTAAGCATAAGAACGCAGACACATTATCTCGCATATGCACTATACAAGCTGACTCTGAGAATAAGATCATAATAGAGAAACAGAGAACCGATCCCTTATTAAAAACTCTTATTGAATATCTTGAATCTGGCACTATTTCTGAGCATGAAATTTCTATGGATCATATTATCCGTAAATCGAGATATTATAAAATAATCGATGATTGCCTTTATCGCCAAAATGATCGATTAAAAAACGTTTTAACTCTAGTTGTTCCGAACTCATTAAAACGAGAAATTCTCGAAGCATATCATGATGACGTACTTTCTGGACATTTTGGCTTTGACAAAACCTATGGAAAAATCAAAGAAAAATATTTTTGGGAAGGAATGATTTCTGATATCAAAAAGCACTGCCAGGAATGCTTAGGCTGTGCCACAAAGAAGTCACCACACCAAAAAGCACGCGCATCTTTGTGTCCGTTACCGGTAGAAGGACCATTCGATAGAGTAGCAACTGACATATTAGGACCACTTCCAATGACTTATTTAGGTAATAAATACGTGATAGTTTTCACAGATTATTTAACAAAGTGGGTTGAATGTTTTCCAATACCTGATTGCACTGCAAAATCAACTGCACAAAAATTTGTGGAAGGCATTTTATGTAAGCATTCAGCACCTAGGCAATTACTTTCTGATAGAGGTACAAATTATATGTCAAAATTGCTTAATGAAATTTGTGAACTTTGTAATACTAAGAAAATCAATACCACGGCCTATCACCCTCAAACAGATGGGCTTGTAGAGAAATTTAATCACACACTCGCTAATATGCTTTCAATGTATGTTAGTCAAAATCAAAAAGATTGGGATGAGTTTTTGCCTTATGTCACTTTCGCATATAATTCAACTTATCAAACTAGCACTAAGTTTAGTCCGTTTGAATTACTCTATGGGCGTACACCTCAATTACCGGTAGACATAGCTCTTAATTTCAAGCCGTCACGTTACATCATAGACTTAGATGATTATGCAATAAGTTTTAAGCAATATCTTTCTAACGCATGGACTATAGCTAGGGCGAACATTCAGCATGCACAACATTTACAAAAGTCGCAGTATGACAAAAAGGTTAAAAATGATCAATATAAAATCGGTGATTTAATAATGGTATATAATCCGTCTACTCAAGTAGGTAAAACGCATAAGCTCATGCATTTATGGCACGGACCATATAAAATTAAGAGTATAAGATATCCGATCCTTTCTCTCGAAAATGGAAACGGAAAATTGTTACCTGAATTCATACATATAAATCGTACTAAGTTATATAAACATGATGCAGGTACTGAGAATCTTAGCTCATCTTCGAAAACAAAAAAGCTTAATTCTAAAATATCTAAGTTATCTAACTCAAAGCCAAACCAACATGCTTATAATCTAAGAAGCAGGATATCCGCCCCACAAAGTGCAAATAATTTGTAAAATTTATGGGGAAAACCACACTCCCAATTCCAATCTCAATTCCACTCACACGTGTGCAATGTCTATCTAATGTAATCGCTCACAAAAATGAACTTAATTTGTAGAATTTAAAGACAGAATTCAATAAAATTTAAAGTAAAGTAAACTAAATGGAGCAAAATTTCATTTAAAATTCAACAAACCCAATTCCACTCTCAATCTCAACATGTAATATTTAACAGCTACTATCACAGAATGATTTTCCGACCCTTTCTAGGTAAAACTAAAATGTCGGCATCACAATCCGATTCCACTTCCATTTCCGATTCCTTCGCTTCCGCCACCGAGAATTGGAAGCGTCAAACACCAATTCCAGAGCAGGCGCAGCTGGCCGACAATCTCTTGGTACAATGGGCCATGCGCTTTGGTCGGCGACCTGGCACGATTCGTCAGTTTCATGTCCCCAAGTTGTCCGCCGATATCGCCTGCCAGCTGCTGACCAAGGACCTCACCCTACCCGGCGTGTTGGCTGTCGCAACCGATGCGACAGAGGAAGATGTCAGGGGGCATAGGCATCTTGCGATTTTTCGCCCAGATGGCCTATGTTGTGTCTTTGACACGGACCCTTCGGGCGGCTCGCATCATTACTTGATCGAGCTGCTGAAAAGCCCCAACATCTTCTTCATCGGGTTCGACTTCCCGAAAAGCCTTGGATTCCTCGACCCCCGATTCCAGCGTGGTACCGTCAATTTGGACGTCAAGCGGAAGCTGGAAGAGCTGGAGAAGCTGGATCGCCTCCCGTTTCAGCTTAACGGCAATACCGACATCCATGCCTTGGCTCAAGACGTCTTTTGCCTGGACCCTGAAGTAATTCAGGATCTATCCAGCAAAAACGGGGCCATTTCCACGCCAATTTGGGCCGGGCTGTGCTTTGACATCTTCGCGCTGGCCGACCAATCTCACGAGGAAATCCATGGCGCCGGAGTCGAATGGCCGACCAGTAAGGTCTGGCAGGCCATACACCCCTCGTCACCCATGTCACCGAAGGCCGCCACATCCGTCCCAAGACCAACCCCAACTCCTGTTTCGGCAGCCCACAGTCCAGCTCCAACACCAAACAACACGCCACGCCGCCCCGAACCAGCACCAATTCCACTTCAGCGACGCAGCCTCTTAGCCACTCCCGTCCGGCCACCATTACTACCACCCCGAGCCACCGTCGATATTAGAACCGTTGACGTCGAGCCCCGCTTTGGTCTCCTCATCCGAGAAATGGTGACCAAATTTAACGCCCGTTTTCACAACTGTCCGGACGCCTACTGGACGGCCTACTACGAAAATTTCATGCAGCAATGGAAACAAAAGCTTCACCGCGAATTCGCTTTGCCATCAGCGGAGTTCCAGGCCAAAGAAGCTCGCATGAAAAAGGCGATCGAGTACCGCATCAATGCCAAAGCCGCAGCAGGGGCCAGGAGCCGGACGTGATTGTATGTGATAAGTTTTAACACCACCCGCTCCCTTCACCCCATAGTCCAATTAAAGGGGGAGGTATGTAACAGAATTTAATTAGCATAAAAGTATATACGATAAATACATACATAATATTCTATTCGTACCCTTAGGCTATTATTTTAACTCTTTATTATCAGATTATTTTAATCCTCACGATTTCGGAAGACATACATCAAATCCAAACTCTCTGTCATAACGCACCTTCAACATCCGTTTCAAGTCTCACTAATTGCACGTGAACTCTTTGAAAGCTAGTCAGAACAAAGGCAAGCCGCCTCCAAACGCACTGTGAAGTCATTAATCTACCATTTCCGTTTAGCACACAAACATACAAACTCAAACTCTTGAAATATCCAAAAATGCACGACTACTCTCGGGCCCTGGGGCACTTTGTCTCGTATAAAAGTTCTCCCCCACAACCCTCGGACGGATTCCCTCTCTCTCGAGTTACGAGTTATTCACGTCATTATTCAATCAAGATCCGTCCAATTTTGTTTCTGTGCCAATATCAACGTTCGTCCCTTTTTTAAATTATTCTTTAATTAATAAATTTCCGCATTGCACGCCAATCCTATTCCAGAAATAAAATTATATAATTTGACTGTATCAGGTATATTGATGTGGTTAAATATCAAAATTGATTTAACTAAACAAAATAATGGCTTTATGATATAAATTAGTATATACGCTAAATATCAAAGTTAGTAGATAAGATTTTTAAATTTCTTTATCAATTTTGATATAAAGACTGAGTAAATTTTATTTTCAAAATTAAAAGAATACAAAATAGCTTTAAAATCAATGTCACCAGAATAATATATGTGGTCCCATTTCATGCTGGTAGATGGGGCATTCTCTGATTTATTCCCATAAGTGGTTGTATTTTAAATTGACAATCAATTTGTTGAAGTATGTGAGGTCATCTCAGCCTTCCAATTTTAAATCATTTAGCAGTTAATTCCTGTGCTGCAGCACCAAGTAATCAGGTAGGCATTATGATGCCCGCTTCCATAAATAATAGAGAGATCATCTTTGTCAGATTCATCCAACAATGCCAGAATAGCATTGGGTCACAAAAAATGTTGTCGAGGTAATTGTTGACATTACAAATTCAATTTTGGCATGCTTAATCATTGGTGTTTTGATTGGTTGGTTGATTGACTTTGTAGAGAAAATCTTGCTAGCTGTAAATGGCTCAGATGGAACTGGAGAAGGCTCCTATGAATGAAATGGAGGTACACCATTGTTGAAACTACCAGGACGGAAACCTCTTGACTTAGGCAGGGACAGGGCTGGGCTCTCAATAGCCTCCATTTTTAAGTCTGCATATAGGGGAATAGATATTACATTAATATAAGAATCAGTTATGGCTAGGGAAGTAGAGCTTAAACTTCTATGTCTAAAAGTTTGAGATATTCAGCAAGTACTTTTTTATTCTCTGGGTTAATGCAATAATTTGCTCTCTTTTAAAATATTTAAATTTCTTGAAAAATTTACATTTTGATCATTTCTACTTAGGCAGTCAGCAAATCTATTATGGTCAGTAATTTTGACTACCTCTCTTTTTGAATATTGATCATTTTATCCATTATTTGCCATTAAATGTCTTACAAATGAGAGTGTTTTGATTATTATGCATGTTTCTTTCTAGTAAATTACATCTATTATTATTACCTACAAATGGACAATTTTTATATGATTATTTATACAATTATTATAATTAATATTACCATTTCAATTTCCTTGGCAGTCACAGGCATAGTAATTGCCCATCATTTCACATTTATAACAGATTGTTCCTGTCCAAACAGGTTGGGGCAATTAGAATAAGAAGAGCCTCGGTTGTATGATTTGTGCAGCCACATTTTCCACAAGATTGCACCATGAAACGTTTAGCTATCATATCCTTAAGTTCTTGCGATTCCTTTTCCATTGTTAAATGACCTGTAGATAGTAAGATTAATAAAATATATGCATTAGAATTTGTAGGTTGTTAGGGGTATAACTAAAATAGATTAGCAAAAGCTTGTTGCTTAGTATAGGTAGCTATTTTTATAGCATGAGAAAGAGTAGGAAATTCCTGATATTTCATGCCTCCGTAAATTTTTGGGTTTAAATGTGGTATAAAAATCGGTTTTATAAGATTTCTGATTATTTTCGGAAAGTTGAGGGTAGGCAGATCTAGCAAGCCTTTTAAGTGTATCAGAAAATTCCAAAATTGCTTCAGTTTTCCATAGCTTTGCATCATATATCATTTCTTGATAAATATCAGAATCTCGACCTTCCAGACATTTGACTTTTGACGCATCTATAATTTCTCCATAAGCTGATTCATGAATAGTTATAAGAATATTTGATAATGTTGCTAATGCAGTTCCCGTCAAATATAATTCCAGAAACACTATTTTAAATATTGTATCCACACTTATTACTCCATTAAGCATCATATATTTTTCAAATTTTTCATACCATTCTTGAAAAGATTCATCAAATGCTCCAGAAATAGGTTTGGGAGACTATTATTAATTGAGGTGACTGACTAGGGTCTGAGGTTTCTGAATTATTTATACCACCTTATATGACAGTTTCCCTCAAATCTCTTAATTCTTATGCTAAGGATTCACTAAAACCTTTGAAAGCTTGTCTTAATACAGTTTCAAACTTATCCTGATCATTAATCATAGTCTTTGTCACCGTTTATCTGACTTTTGGTTTAAAAACTGTTTGAAACAATCTATCAAAGTTTTTGGGAAAGCTGTTGTCTATTAAAAAGTTTCTTTTTTTCTGAAGGGAAACAGAGGAAGTTTCAAGTGGATCAGAAAATTACTTTGTGGCGAAGCTACAGGAGGTTCAGTTTTATTTGTAGGTGTACTATATATTTTCAGAGTGGTCAAAGTACTGCAAAATAGAGAGTTAAGAAAAGTTCAATAAGCATCAAGAGTACTTTCAAAAGCTTCTATGGCTTCTAGTTCTAAATTAGGGTTGATTGCACTTCAAGTTTGATTGTCAGAATAATCGAAATCCATATTTTGTTCTTTTGATACTATTTTTTTTATTTTCCACTACTTATTACCGTATTTATTTGAATGAAAGCCGCTCTTGAATAAACGCCGCCTTTGAATAAATGCCGCACCCAAGGTCTCAAAAAATAATAATCGCCGCCCTTGAATAAACGCTGTGGCGATTATTCAAGGAAACGTATCTTTATTGTAAACTTCAAACAGAAGTGTGCTGAAGGACGGAATATTTTGGCGGAAAAAAATCAGCAGTTGCAGCAAAGTGCCCATAAGCCAATTACCATTACCATTGAAGATCCAGAACTTGAAAAAGAACTTTGTGACAAAAATTTTAACTTGAGTGAATCAGAATTTGAATCTGATGATGACGTTTTCGAAGTCGAAATTTTTTAATTTTCTGTTGTCAAATTACCTGCCTACTAAATTCCCTTTCTATTTTAAGTGTTGGCTAAAAAGTTTATTCTTGTGTATTTGGTGAACTTTTATAGATACCCATTTTGAATTGAAAAAAATAATCGCCGCCCTTGATTAATCGCCGCCCTTGAATAAACGCCGCACCAAAATGACCTCTGAAAATATTAAACGCCGCGGCGTTTATTCAAATAAATACGGTATTTGATTTTAACCATGCTTCCAAATTTCGATTATTTTAACAATTTTCAAGTGGTTTTGCTGAAGTCAGCAAAGAGAGATGGGTACCTATGGTCAAACAAATTGTCGTGTACTTGAAAGAAAAATATGGAAAACTTTTAATTTCCAGTCATGTTTAAACCTTGCTGACTTAACTTTGGACTATCCACAACCTTTTGTATCACTTTGCTGTGTTTTCATCTTACTTCCCTAAATACGGACTTTATCCACAACTTATTAATATGACAAAGTTATATGCTTCCAAAAAATAAACAAAATAAAGAATTTGAGGCATAATTTCTTTTAAATATATAGGAAGCAGTGATCAGACGGCAAATCATAGAACACATCTAGGGAATAAAATAAATGCCACTATGTTTTTAATCAACAAAGGAAAACAAATTATAATTTATTTTGAATTACTTATATAATAAATCCGAGCTTACTGGACTTATTTTTCTTTAAATTGAAAAGCAGCTTTCCACTTTGAATAATTATTTTGGGAACTTAATTCAGTGAACAACCCCAGCACTGCCACCTAAAATTTTGTCACATCCTATTATGTTAGGAAAATATTTAATAACTTTGGTTATTATTTTATTTCTTTGCACTATCACATCTTATGCAATTAAATGGCAAAACACTAATCACTGTATTGGAGACAAAAGGGGTAATAGGCAGAATGTGATGGTATTGAGGATTGTCCAAAAGGGATGCTGAATTATATAAGTTTGCTCTTGGGGAGTGATTAACTTTTCATGTGATTATTTCTATTAGTTGTTTATTAGCTGGATTTCTGAGGGATGATTTCCATTGGTTGGTGTCATTTTTAGTCACACCTTCTTTTATTACCTATTTTAACGTGTGGAATAATATAAGTCATGCTCATTGCCTTTACCAACATCACACTTTTACATATTTAGTATACTTCAAACAGGGTTGTATGGTAGTACTTCAAAGTGTAAGCTCTACTTTCATCATTAATTGGGCGGATAAGATGGAAGGATCTCATTTTGAGGGGAATTTGGGCATACTTCTACATTAGTCTAATTGTTTTTACTTGAGAATATTTTGTGACTTGGAAAATAAATATACTTTACACAGGTTCCATGTAGATTTTACAGGGTTTGTTTATTGCCAGAAAATTAGTATACATTGAATAAGGGCATGTAGACTCAATGGGTATCATGTGTTCTGTGGGAATTGAGTGTATCTGTATATAACTCCTGTGAGTTTGATGTTAAGTAAGAATTAAAATCTCATTAGTTTGTTTGCAAAGTTGTTGGAGGGTTATTTGACTATAGGGGCATAAGTTACAGTAAAACCACAGTATGAAATTTCATTGATATTTGGGTTAAAAGCCAAACGTAAGAAAATAACAAAGCAGAATATATCTGATTTTGACATTTTAGAATAATAATTATTATATTGGCAAAGTAAAGGCAATTACATCACACCTGGGCATGGGGGTTTGGGGGGTATGCAACCCCCAGAAATTAAAATACCCCCACCAGAAATCAAAATACCCCCCCCCCAGAATTCAATTTTTGGAAATTTTTTTCGTTTTTTTTTCGCAATTTTTTGATGCCAATGGATAGTGCTTGATGAGAAACGTCAAAAAATGGTGTTTTTATTGCCATACCACCATTTTTAAGGCCTTTTTTTGACCTTCAAAAATCTTGCACCCCCCAGAATTTTCTTGCTGCCCACGTATAGATTACATGCTGTAAAAATTAAATGAACAAGCACATATTTAAATAAAATATTAAAAATTGTTTTTTAAACACTGCAAAGGTTTCACATTCCATGATAGCATTATGCCATTTTATCCCTGCATGCTATGTTTCTGTTGCGTGTTGGTCTAAAAAGACAAATATGTCTATGGTGATGGCAGCTACATGTAACATAGAACGTAACAGTTCGTTATGTAAAATATTAATAAGCTGCTGTTTGAAAGCATATAAGCTAGCACATCCATTTATCGTTTGATCCTTGTTAAAACATTTAACTAACATATAGTAAGCATGAAATATTACATAGACCTACATTTTGCACTATATGTATGCATATCTATGTACATTCAAGCAAGCAAGCATTGCAGATTAATTTCGCCGCATGAAATGTCCTTCACAGTAACGTAACATAGATAATTGTGTATGTAAATCTGCATACAGTACATAAGTAAAAATAGAAGGCGTGCGCAATGGACAATTGAGGATCGACGAGAGGCGGAGGAAGGAGCAAAGAGGTAGAAGGAGGAGCAATGTGAAAAAATAGCAATTTGGGGAAAAAAGGATAGTAGCGTTTTGTGTTTTGCATTTTCAATACATTCATTTTCTGGTTGAATATTTTTAGGCTCTGCACTATTAAAAGCTCATATCAGCATATACATATATTTAGCAGGCAGGAAGGGTTGCCTCACAGTTACAGCAACTGAATTTAAATGGGAATTAGTTAATCAGCTAAGTCGTAGTTGACATGTAAGCAATCAGAAGCAAATCGTAAATAACAATACAGCAACAATTTAGATTAAAGAAAACAACAACATAGAAAACAACATGGTGAGCAAGCACCCGCATTCACGACCCAAATGGATTTTTTGCGGCCAAATCGCAAAGCAGTAGTAAGTTTCTTGCTCGCGTTTAAGCATAACATCGCATACATACATAGCACAAGTTATATTCACATATCTTTTTCGCATCTATATAGGCTTACATACATATACACACAAGTAGGATTGTATATATTAATAAAAGTTATAATCGGCATTTGCAAATCAAAAAATGGCAAAATTCAACATAAGAAAATTTCAAAAAGTTCAGAATTGCTTTCAGAACAATTTAAGCGTATAGAATTTAAATCTAAAGCAGAAGTTCTAAAACATTCGCATACAAGCATGTCACACACTGATCGGACAGCTAGGGAACTTGAACGTATTATAACAGACACATTGCAGACAGTAATCAGAGATCAGCTAAGAGATGTTCAAGCAAATAAGTTCCTCTTAGATGATCTCAGAGCTTTGAATTTGAGAAATAATATAGGTTTAGCTATCCATCCTCCCAGACCTTTTTCAGGAGGGATAGGAGAATATTTCACAGATTGGCTGCATAAATTTGAGCAGTATTTGTTGTTGCAATGTTTAAAAGACAATGATTCTCATTTAAAATTGGCATGTCTTGAATCTTTTTTAGCGGCACAGCTTTTGCTACTTTTGAGCATTTAAAATACCTTCAAAATCCATCTAACACATATGACGCATACAAAGCATTACTTAAAACACATTTTCTTGATAATTGTGACTGTGATGTCCAGCAGCAATTGCTCATGGAATGCAAGCAAAAACGTTCCAAATACACATCTGAATATTGTCAGAATTCAGACATTTAGCATGCCTTGCTTATCCTGATTCAGATCAGAAAGCAAAGATACTATAACTAAGCCCTTACTTTTACGTGGCATGTTAAGTGACGTTTGTGAGGCTACTAAGTTATGAGAATTTGCAAATTTAAACGAAGCACTTAAGACTGCAACATATATTGAATTGCAGATCTTAAGAAATGAAATCACTCATTTGAATTTTTTGATGCAACCTAAGCAAGAAGCTGTATTTCACGTTTCATTGCAGTCAAATATTGAAAATTCGATAGAAAAATTGACTAAACAACTTGAGTTACTTACGACTATTACATTGAATAAAGCAGAAGCGAAAAATAATTCTGTAGGATTTTTGCATTGCATGAGCCACCAAATTTGGGTGTAAATTTACATAATAATAGACAATTTAGCTCAGCTTCAACCCCAAATAGAATTTTGTGTCATATATGTAATTGTATCAATCATGCTACAGGAGATTGTAAGGCCAAGTATCAATATTGTGCCCAAACAGGGCATAAATCAGGATTTTGTTGGCAGAAACCACCAGAATTTTTTTGTTATAAGTGCAATCAATCAGGCCACAGAGCACAAATGTGCCAAAATCAGCAAACATTTATTCAAAACACGTCTTCACACAGTGACAATCAAAGAGGTAGCAGAGTAAACAGTGTTGATACAGATGATCCAAATTTAGCAATGTAATATGAATTAGTACCTAATTAATATATTGTTCCACAATTTAATTCTACAGACGATGCAGTTTCAAACAGTGACCTAAAAAACGATTACGTGCTTATGGCAGATTTTCCAGACACATCCGACCAAAGCACAGATACTTATACTTCAAATTCCGACTGGGATTTGCCATGCCACGCATCTCAATCCGACTCAGACTGAGACAAATCGGACTGAGATTTTTGCCAATTGGCAAATCAATACGACAGAGTTGTTATATTGCCATCTCATACACCAACTCACCAAAGTGACGTCATCACGTCACCATTTCCTTTGGCGCCACCCCAGCACCAACCTGATGCTCTTCTTGTGTCACCTGAGCAGCAGACTAATGTCATTTCAGTGCCACTGCGTCCTTGGGCGCCTACCCCATGTAAAACTTTACTGCCAATGCCCCTAAAGCCTCCACAACCGTTTTTGCCCATGCCAAAAACTTTAGGCAATTGTCTGGGTAAGGAAGATGTCAAACTTTCCTTGCATAATTTGTTTACTTTATGCATGCTGATTTTTGCATTCCTTATTACGTATGCACAAAGATACCAAGTCTGCCAAAAATATAAGGGTGGTCATCCTATTGACATTTCCCATAATATATTGTGCATGCTCCCCACATCATTACAAAATTCTTCTTTACATGTTGCTACAGTTTTTGTGCCATATTCTGAACAGATTACTGTATCAGCTTTTAAATGCAGCAATAGAACTTCTAAAGGAGAAAATCTAACTGAGATACATTCAGGCATTTGAGCGACCTAAAATAAGTTAAAGGTTACTTTTATTTGGTGTTGTAAAACACACTGGGAAAAGGTCGTAAATGCATTTGTTGAATTTGGTCAAATAGCTACACACCATGGTAAATCTGTGATCAGCAATTTAGGAAATGTAGGCGGTTGCCCCCCATGCCAGATTTTGCACTTTGGTTGATGACATAATTATGTGGAATAATAGGGCATTTTTGAGGAAGCATTGTCCTTTTGAGCGTAAAGGTACTTATAACATCTCAGTTACAGACACAAACATTGATATAGAAGCTTTGCAAGGTGCATTCACGATTAAATCGAATTACTTTTTTGAAAAAAGCTGTCGTTCACTTACAGGTGCATTACAAACACATCAAGGCATTTTAATTTGTATATTGACTAAAAGATCAGCATGAGAAATTTTGGAAATTTTGGCCATCTCTTCTCTGTATTTGGACAATCCCATAAATGCAGAACTAAGTTATTTGCAACAAAAAATTATTCAGTTTAAAATGCAAAATTTTCGAAAAATCTGGCTAGAAATTTGCATGCAAGCACAATGTCATTTAGATCTGATATGGTAAATATTGCGTTTAGATGCAACTTGTGGTGCACAATCTTTTCTGCAAAGAACTGATATTATTGCTGATTTTCAAGGCAAAGCCTTAGAATTTTGGCGCTGTGCTACAGTTAAAATAACAAAAATATTTAAAGATTTTAGCATTAATAATACATGTTATGCATTTTTGCCAGTTCAGTTTAATAATTGCATTATGTTTGTACTCCCAGGTAGCCAAGATCTTATTGTAGACAGCCCGATCATATCATCTCAAAATTTCCTGCTTCTTGTGGCGAATTTATTCTTTTTATAGTTATATTTTTAGGTTGCTTCAGTAGGGTAGCTTGCAACATCAATTTATACAACGACTTATTTCTAATGTCTTAATCTAGTGAATATAAATTTAGCATTTCCTTAACGTTATGGCTGCCAAACAAGTTGTCTTCAAACCAGGTTTTCACCTATGCGCGTTGGTGATGCGAATATTACAGATAGTTCTAGATAACCTTGAATCACGCCAAGGTACGCCTACCTTTAATGTTCTCGATATTTTGGTGTAGAATATTCTTACAAAAAGATTTAATTTTAACTTGAAATTTTCAATTTACTGGCATCATTGTTTGCTTAATATTTGTATACAATACCATGACACATGAATGTTTTTGGACTTGTGGATTCTAATACCTCGCGTTCCATATTCTTTCAATAGAAAAGTATTAATTCATAGATAAATCACAAGTCAGTTTCATAGCTTGATCTAGAAATACACTGTTGCTGTAATGAAAAAATATATCTGCCTTTTGTTGCATTCCGTGTTCAAATTGTAAAAAAATTTTTCTACTTGTTGGAAAACGTTGATCTAGAATTTTTCTGAGTTTTTGTTTTCATCTACCTTCAACTAGTGCAAAACTACGATGAGATAGACTTTTAGTAGAAGTATTCCTGCAATATTGCATATTATTGCATTCAATTATTAAAAAATTAATATTTTGAAACCTGTATTCTCTACATTTTCAGTTGCCATTTTGCTTTGCAGTTCTTTGCATTTCTCGGTTGTTACCATAGGTGGGTGGGCGGTTCCAAAGTTCTATGGGAGTGCAAAATTTTTTAAAGTCAGATTTTTGGCCTTAAAAACAGTGTTATGGCAAAAAACACCATTTTTGAATGTATCACATCGAGCTCTACCAATTAGCATAATAAAAGACCAAAAAAATTGAAAAGGTTCTAAAAATGAAATTCTGGGGGGAGGGTATTGTTGGGTATTTTGCCTTCTGGGGGATGCATATCCCCAAACCCTCCATGTCCAGGTATGATTGTTACTCAATTTGTTGTGCACTTTTTGAAATCCAGATGTAATCTGTTAAACACCACTTTAAAAGTCATTATATACCATTTATGGTGTAAATAGTATAATATTATCCTGTCTCAATATTTGGAACTCTATGCTATTCCGGATATACAAACCTTGTGTTGCCTTAGGCCCCACAATCTCACAAGATCAACTATGGACCAGGCCATTTTCGGTAGTAGCTTTTTTAAACTTTGTTAATTTTTGCATCAGTATGTAAACTTTTATTCAATATTTATTAGCACCCGCCTAATTAGCAAATCAAAGAAAGTTTTTATGTAAAATAGTTGTCTATTACATAGAACATGATATCGGCAACCGGGCCCATATCCAGGATAGGGCCAAGGTGAAGGGTGGACTCAACATAAAATGGTCTTATCTGGGAAAAGTTGTGTATAGCTCGCAAAAACTGCATTTTTCAGCATTTCTCGACATGCTCTATGCACTAAGATAATAAAATTCAAACTTGAAAAAATTTTTTCCACTCAAAAAACGATATAAAATATGTCATTAATGTGGTGCTTGAGTTAAAATGATAATAAAAATTTGAAGTTGTACCGCAAATACGTTTGATTTTCCGATCTTTGTGTGGATTATCCTGCCCTTCAAACCTTTTTTATGGCTTACCGAAGCAGTTGCTCCCCGCCTTCTTTGGATACAACAACCCTGTTGGCAACATAATCTATGTTACAATCTTTTTAGTAATTTTTTTGTGTTCCTCCCTTATTTCTGCCTAAACTCTGATTAAATCTTGTTTCTTTTGCTTATTTACTTATGCAGACCCATACCTATCATTGGGCCTAACAGGTGTGAACCATTCACGGGCAGCATGGAAATATTGGGCAGTCCAAATTGGATAAGTACAAGAAATTGGGAAAAAGTCTAATTTTAGTGGTCAAAGGGCAATTATTAATTTTTGAGACAGTACGCCAGGTTCTCGGCAGCAAATCTTGACCTCCTCAATCATACCTATATTCATGTGAAATACAGATACAGTAATAAATCGTCTATATCTTGGCAAGCTCATTGGGGCAAAGCAGGATACTCATATTTCTCTAGGTTCTATTCTTTGTTTTATCCATTTAAATAATAAAATTCAATTCTTCTTGCAAAACTTTTTACATAGTCCTTGAAATAAAAAACCTTAGTTTTTTATCCTTGACTTAGGCAAATTATAGTAATATTATGAATTATGATATATAAAATCATCATAGGTGCACAAGGTCCGGGTTGGCAGGGGGTGAAATCTCAGAAATAAAAAAACAGTAAATTTTCAAAAATGTTTTTGTTGCTTAAACAACCAATGTGGTCAACATAGCCTATGAGATGTCCTTTTTGGGTAATTTCGCATTTTTAAAGCATTATCACTTCATTTTGACTATTTCATGACTTTTTGCACCAATAAATACAGAAATTGATTAATTTTTGACAATTTCTAGGTAAAAAAGTACATAGAAGTACTAATCCGGCTTGAAGCGCAAAAAAAATTGACATTTTCACCAACTTTTATGTTAATAATGATGTAGAACAAGACCAATTCACTAAAAATTGCGGACAGTACCTGTCTAGCTGACATCTCAGCAGGGGGTAATACACCCCTCACTTCTTTATGTGCATGTGTGAAAATCATTCTGATTGATTGATCTGTAGTGCAGCGGTTGGTCTAACAATGATTTTGAAATGTCATATGCCTGTTCCAACACGAAACATTGATCAGTTTTTTACCTTTACATAACATAAGGTTAGTTTGTTAAGTGGGATGGTTGATATTGCAGCTGTACTTCAAAAACAGTTTAAAAGTCTCACCTTTCTTCTAAAATTATATTTTGTCATCAAAAACAGCTTATGAAAACCCCTAGCCCGTTTGAATTCCACACAATGATCAATTTTTCATCTCTATGAAACACCAAAAATTGTGGGGTCCGAATTGGGAAATATATCCAAAAATACAAAAATTACATTGTTGTGTACAGCTTATGATAAACTTTCATCAGAAAAAATTATTGGATTAAACGTACATAAGTATTTCAATTGGCATATTTCTGTTCAGTTATTATCTTATGTTCTTTTGACCAAATTCAGATTATGGTTATCTTGCACGATATGGCACGATATTCAATTAATGTTGTTACAAAAATGGCAAAATGGTCGCAGCATCCATAAAGAACTGACTTCTGATAAACGTGTCAAAATAAAAGTTTTCAACAAAGGTGACCATTATTATCCTGAATTGCCGAAAGAAATTTGTGTTGTTATGTTTTGACACACAAATGAAGAGAGCAAAAGAGATCAAAAGATCATCCGGTTCCTTTGTGCAATTGTTTCCTTGAAATGGTTACAGCTTTGTCCACTGATTTAGATTAATCATCTTTTGATTTGTATGTTATTGACTAATTGCTTTGTTGATTACGATTACAGCAATTATCCCTATTTTTGGCTCTGAATCATGTATTTTGTACTAGCAGCACACTCAAAATAAATCAACTAGTGTAATACCAATAGTCTAATGCTATTTATAAATTATTTGAATGTACTGCGGTACCACTGACCACACTGCTTGATCCATTTGGCTCTTCTCTTTATGGAAATAGGAAATTGATCAGTGACTCAAATCAAAATGACTGGTATTCTTAACTCTTTTTACCTGCAAAAATACCACTGACAGATTTGAAGCAAGGGTGGGAGGCTGCCCCTGTCATCAAATGATTTTCAGGCTCAATGAAGATCAGATGTGTATTCCTGGATGATTTTAGCAATTTTTATCATCTTTTTTCCATTTTTTTTGGTCTTTTGTGTCAGATAGTACTTTACAGACTTTTGTAAGTCAAAAACTAAAATTAAGGCTAGAAGTGTAGTTCTAGTGACTGTCGGCAAATTTCGAAAATACAAAGTGAGATCAATTCTACTTACATTGTGAAATGTTAGGGTAGTTTATTGTTAATCGTATTACTGTAATAAATTTGCCCTACATATTTTATTCATTTTATGTTTCTCTACTTGTCGTCATAGGTGGGCAGCACCAAAATTCTGGAAGGGGGTGAAAAAATTTTTAAAGGTCAACAAATTGTCTTAAAAGTGGTTGTATGGCAAAAGACACCATTTTTTGACATTTCTCATCAAGTGCTATTCAATGGCATCAAAAAATTGATAAAAAATCAAACAAATTTTGATTTCTTGGGGGTGGGGGGTATTTCAACTTCTGGGAGGGATGCATACCCCGTTTCCCCAAACTCCCCCCATGCCCATGTGTGCTTGTTGCTATGTTGCACTTTAAACATTGGTCGTTAGATTTGAGTCAACACTTTTTGTTTGTTTTGAATTTGTCTTTTATACAACTTGCGTTTTATGTGGGACAATATGTAAGCTCATGGCTTAAATATGATCATTTATATTACACTGCACTAATGTCATTATTTTTTGTGTAAACTAATTTGAATTGTATGTACACTGGCGCTGAATTTATTTCACTCCGCAGATAGCCAAATATTTAAATAAAACAAAAAAATCCAGCAGAACCCTCCTCCAAAATTTTGTTTTCAATGCACCTTTTATGATGTACAAGAGATTCTTTCTTAAATTGCAATTAGCTTCAAAACGGTATTCATTTTGATAATATATTATTCTTAATCTTGTTAACAAGATAGTCAAAACTCAGAAACTAGTTGGAAAAATGCTGGAAGAGCACTGGAAAGTTATATGTTTTTGTTCTTTTAAAGAATCAAAAGTGGAGCACAAGCTGCTCAAAACTATGTTGATACCCACAATGAAAATCAAAATGGACTGAAGCATCTTGATATTCATCTGTAAGCAAACATATCTCCACCTTTTTTTGTATGTCATGTAACAATGGCCAAATCGTGTAGTTATGTATTTATACATAAATCAAGTTTTGTAAGTTTTAAACTTGAATTGCAAATATCGTAATGGCCAAGCTTGTCCGTTGGGATTGTGGGAATCTGTATAGTATATTTCACAAAACTTTGTACATGAAAATCAATATTCTGCAAGCTAAATGAGCAGTTACAAAAGTAGTTTCCATGCAGATTACTGTAATGCACTTTTGCACTGTAAAACTTCATATATTTTCTCATTTCTTTGCACAGTATTGCCATTGTTGCTTTAGGTTTTTGTAGTCAATTTACATTGTCTAAAGAACTACTGTGCATGCATGAGGTATGGTGAAATTGACTATAGGGTTTCTGTTGTGAAGAAAATGAGGAATTGTGGCTTAGATAAATGAAAATTCGGATTTGTTTTCAAGTCACTCAAAATTTTTTTAAATCCCAATTCAGTGTTTACAATTATGAAGAAGAAAATTTTGATCAAAATTAATAAAGACACAATCAAAAACCTTAGTTTTAAAAAAATTTTTCTTTGTCAGAATATAAGACAATAATAGATAATTCTTTTCTTGGAAACCATTTTATTAAGACTATAGTCTGTTTCATGGAACCTTTTGCATGGATTTAAATTTCAAAGTGAGTTTAAGTCAATCACAAAAGCAGCTTAAACTGAAGCAGCAACCATGATATTGCGCACTGCAATCGATAAGCAAACAAAGTTTTATTTTACAAAATTTTATCACAGTAAGCTGCCTAGAAACCACTTTTGTAGCTCCTCGCTAGATTGTTGAAAATTGATTTTTATCCACAAAGTTTTGTGAAACAGACTATAGCATGACAAGTACAGTAAGCCAGTAGATCAGAGACTGTAATGAAAACTTAGAGTTCAGAAACTGTTTTGAAAAGGCTTAATAAGGAAACAAACTATCAGACTACTTACATACACACACCTATCAACTTATGTAGGTATCTTATATGACCATCGCTTCAAATACATACTAACCATACCTGGGCGTGGGGTATGCAGCCCCAGAAGGCAAAATACTCAACAAAAAAATGGCAAAAACCCAGCTACGTCCATACGTGGGCAGCAAGAAAATTCTGGGGGTGCAAGATTTTTCGAAGGTCGAAAAATGGCCTTAAAAATGGTGGTATGGCGATAAAGACACCATTTTTCGACGTTTCTCATCAAGCACTATCCATTGGCATCAAAAAATTGCGAAAAAAACGAAAAAAAATTTTCAAAAATTGAATTCTTGGGGGTATTTTGATTTCTGGGGGGGTATTTTGGTTTCTGGGGGTGCATACCCCCCAAACCCCCACGCCCAGGTGTGGCTACGTCCCCACAGAATTTCATTTTTTAGAATTTTTTTGCTTTTTTGAGTTTTTTATGCCAATCAATAGAGCTCAATCAGAAACGTTCAAAAATGGTTATTTTTCTGCCATAGCAACATTTTTAAGGCCAATATTTGACTATGAAAAAATTTTGCACCCCCAGACCTTTGAACCCGCCCACTTATGGTACTAACTGTGCAACTTTAAAATAAGTTTGAAACTGCTACAGGTTTTAAGGGACAATGCTCCAATTTGTGTTCCTTATGTAAATCAAGGAAAGAAGATGAAGATATGCTTGCTTATGGATGAATATCAAGATGCTTCAGTCCATTTTGATTTTCATTGTGGTCATCAAAGTAGTTTTGAGCAGCTTGTGCTCTACTTTTGACTCTTTAAAAGAACAAAAACATAACTTTCCAATGCTCTTTGAGCATTTTTCTAACTAATTGACATTATGAGTAACACAAATTTGGTAATTGCAGCATATACAACAACACAGGCTTGCTCAAAACTCAATTTATACATTGAACACCTTGGCAGAAGAGTACCCATATGACTTTGATATGGACAGTATTATATATTTCGAACTTGAATAAAAAATGGAATATCATGCACCTTTTGCAATGGATTAGGCAAAATAACTGATGAGGTTTGTGAATATGGTTGAAGGATCATATATTTTGGAATTTTGTAGTTGTGGGCCGAAGCATTATGATTACCACATTTTAGTATAAATGATAAGGAAGATCATTTTGTTATAAAAGTGCAAGGAATTTCATCTTATATAACATTAAAGTCGGTGAATTTTATTCTTTGTGCCGCGTTGTACATACATTTGTTAAACAAAATTGTATAAATTATATTTTTGTTGTTTCATCAAATATTTGATGTACAAAAGATGGCAGAAAGGTCCTAGCAAAACTTGTTCCTAAAAAAATTTGTATTGTTTATGACAAATCCATTTTTTGTAAAAATTATGCTACTGTACTGTACAGTGGTTATAATTATCTTTTATGTTAGTATACAATAATGTGTCGGGCTGATAAAATCAGTGTTTGAAAATTATTCTACAACAAGCAGACGTTTTCACAATTTATGATTGAATATTAATCAAAAGATGATTATCTTTCTCCTATAATATATATTTACAACTATTATTATTAATAAACTTCTGGCTTTTGATAATGATACCTGTCACCCAATAACCCATTAAGAAATTATGAGTTAATGATAATGCATGTGCCAAATATTTATAATACTGAAAAAATTGAATATATTGCAATTTGTTCTGATGAGAATAAGAACCTTCTTCTATGCTTACTGAGTTATATTTATAAGACAGTTATTTATAACTTAACTGTAGCTGAACAAGATAAATTTGCTAAATTTATCAATCAAAATAGAGATTGCCCGCTAATAAAGGAACAATTGATACTTTTAATGATAGAATAATATATCATAGTCCCTATATATTTATAAATTGTGGAAGGATTTCAAAATTTCTCTACATGACTCAATAACTTTTAATCTTTATTATGCAAGAACTGTATTTTTACTTGGTATTTCAAAAATGGAAGCCTCTGATTGTAGAGCCCAAATTAAATGATATAAAATTGATTGTAAGTTAAAATTTAATCATTATTTTATAGTATACAATAAACATGGATGTGAAGTGGGAGCATCCTTTTAACTGTATTGTTTGAGGGCCAACAAAATCTGGAAAAACTGAAATTATTAAAAAGTTTGTGCAATTTTTGAATGAAATGATAAATTTCCTGCCTTCGGAAATTTATTTGTGCTATACTGAATGGCAGCTAGCTTACAAAACTTTATTTGAGAAAAATATCAATCTTGTAGAAGTTCCAAATTCTGATGATTTGAAATCAGATAAAAATGTGCCTAAATTATTAATCTTGGATGATTTAATGATGGATACCAAATCTGATTCAAAATTAATCAAACTTTTTACAGAAGGATCTCATCATTGGAATTTGTCAATTATAGATATAGTTCAAAATGCATTCTATGACGGCTTAACAACTTGCAGAATTAGTGCACAATACCTAGTTTTAATGAAAAACTCTAGTGATAGAGTCCAGCTTGAAGATCTAAAGAGACAAATTTTTCCAAGTTTGGAAAATTTTGCTGAAGAATTTTCAGACGCTACAATAAAAAGTTTTGGATATATAATGATTGATTTATGTCAAACAACACCTGAAAATTATTGCTTTAGGACAAACATTTTTCATACAGTCAATAAAAATTATGTTTCTGTACTAAAATAAATATAACCGCAAAACCTAAAAAATTCATTTTAGAAATTTCAAAGTCTTAAAGCGGCAATCTTTTCAAACTAATCTCTAAATTATGGAAAATTAAAAAAATGATTTTATTTGAAGCTTTTTATGACAAAAAGTGTCAAGTACAAGAATGGTAAATTTTGTACTAGCTTCCCCATTCCTAGCTTTGTTATTTTTCCCCACTTTTTTTGACCGCATTATTCTACAACTTACATGTGAAAAAGTGAATGGAAATACTTATTGCCTAGAAACAAATTTTATGATTTTAATACACACGCCTAGCAAATTAAACAGAACAATTATGTACAGCTTAATCAATGAGAAAAACCATTTGTTACACTTTATAGAGAAAAATATTGCAAGTACGCCTGGAATAAAAGGAGATTTTAGATTAAAAGGCTTCTTTAGACTAATAATTTTTAACCCAGACATATAGGTGCATACATATGTTGTGCAATTGATGGGTTATTTACTAGCTTACACATTGTGTCAATGAATTTCTCTTACAAAGATACTTGGCAGCTAATTCAAGTCGTAAACACATTTAGATTTTAGCTAATCTTTATATAAGCATTCTTTTTGGCTAAATTTCATTCATTTTGGTTCAAACCTTTTGAGTCCAGTCAATTTTGCATTCATGGTTGCTGGTTTGTTTGAACTATTTGTTTGAATCATTGATCAACAAGGGAGAGGTATAAATCTTTGAAAATTTTTGTAAAATCACACAATTTTTGTCCTTTCTAAGCAATTTATGTCTTAAATCATGAAAAAACATTTCTTGCTTTCTTGCTGATGTATTTTAGGCGCAATTTTTGACTGAGGCAAATGCATTGTATAAAGAAAAAGCAAGAGAATACAAAAATCAGTACTTAATAAGTGGTCAAAGGCGCATATCAGCCTTTTAGTATTTTGCAAATGAGCTCTTATGTCAAATCAAAAAGAGATTTGCATGCTAACTTCTTACAAGGGTTATACAGAGATTTGGATAAAGAGACAAGACATAATTTTTCCAATTTAAATGATTCAAATTTTTACTATGGTAAAACCTATTTAATGCAAATTTTGAATGAGGCAGATTTCTAGCTGCACTGATGTTATAAATAGGTACTGAAGGATAAAATGTATCACTTTCATATTTTGTGTTTGTGGCTTCATGTTGCATTGGTTACAAGTTAAGATCAACAAATTCAAAGTATTAGCAAAGTTCAAACCTTATCAGCATAAAGCGTTTTCGAATAAAGCTAACAAAGAACTTATTCACTGTATTTTGGATATATGTTATAATATTCTGCATGGTAATATTTTATTGACTCCATTGCAAGAGAAACAACTAAAACAATATAAAAATAATATTTGTTACTGGGGTACGAAGTAAGGAACAAAACTAGCTCAAAAACATGCTATTGTTCAAAAAGGCAGATTTTTATCATATTCATTGGCCCTTTTATCTAGCATTGCTACTGATTTGCTTAGTAATTCAATTAGAAAACAATAAAATTACTAATAAAATGGTATTAGTGCCTCTAAGATGTTTTATCTAGTCAATTAAATACTGAAAAATTGCCTCTACAAAAACAAATTGATGATTTTCAAGACAAAATTAAACAGATTCTGAAAATTGAAAATGAAAGTCCTGAACGTCAAATCCCATTGTATTCACCGCTTTTTTGTAGATATTTCTATTTAAAAGCCAAAAGTCATAAAGCTAAAACTGTGATTTCTAAGCGTGAGAAAAAAGTGATGAAAAGCCTGATTATAAATTTTCTTGCTTTGATACAGTTCTGTCTAGCCTTCCAAAAAGTAAAACAAAACAAGCTAAAATGTTAGTTTCTCACATTAAACACAGTAAATTAATTAGAGTAAACAATAATTGCGAGATTTCAGTTGATGACTGTCCTATTCCTAATTTTCATATTGAGGACTTTATTAATGATTTCAGTAGAGAATGCATTGAAACAAAGCCGCCAGTTGGAGCGTCAGAATTTGCACAAGCTTTATTCAAAGAACATGCTCCTAAATAATTTATAAGAAACCCTAATAGACAAAAAATATTGACTGAAAAAATATATAAGAAGCAATCCAAAAAATCCGACTCAGTTACAGAATATGATTCAGCTTTGGAAGGTTCTACTGCAGAAAGCATTAAACAGGAAATAATGCCTAAGATATATAAAAATATAAGAAAATTAAGAAATTATATAGATATACTAAATTATACAATTAATGAAAAATTGTTCAAATCTATTTTTAGTAAGTTAAATAATCCCTCACCTTTTACTAGTATTAAATTATTATATAACGCTGCTAAAGCTAAAGACCCATCAGTTACATTAGCTAAGGTTTAAAAGTGGTTATCCTTCCAGGATACATATACTTTACATAGGCAAGCCTATCAAAAATTTAAGAAAAATAAAATTTACATGTTTGATATTGATCATTAGTAGAATTAGATCTTGCTGATTTGAAATTGTTAGTAAATTTCAACAATGGTTTTAAATTCATTTTAATCTGTATAGACATTGAAAGTGAATATGCATGGGCTAAACCTCTTAAATATAAATTGGCTTCCAATGTTTCACAAGCATTTAAAATCAATTTTATTGGACGATGTAAAGCCATGGAGACTTCTAACAGATAGAGGAAAAGAATTTGTAAATCAGGAATTTCAAAAGCTATTGAATCAAGAACAAATTGAACTTTTTACATCTCAAAATGAAGATATTAAATGCACAATTATGGAAAGGTTTCAATTGTACCTTGGAATATAGAATGTTTTGTTATTTAATCAACAGGGAACATACAATTGGATTGATGTCTTGGACCAACTAGTTGAAAATTATAATAATACAGTACACCAATCAATCAAAATGAAACCACCAGATTTTTAAGTCAATAATGTACAGGAAGTTCTAAAAAATTTGTATACAAAAATTGAAAAGATTGAAGAGCCTAAATTAGCAGTCAATGATTATGTACAAATTTCAAAACACCATCAAATACTTGATAAAATCTACATTCCTCAGTACACAGATGAAAATTTAAAAATTTCACAGGTTATTTGACATTGGGACAAACCAGTGTACAAACTTATTGATTTAAGTGGATGATACATAATTGGAACATTTCATGAATGCAAACACTTAAAAATTAAATTTCACAAAGACTGAACATTTTAACTTGAAAAAATAACCAAACATCGACATCTAAGAAACGGGCAAGTTCAATTATTAGTGAAGTGGTTTGGATATTCTAAAAAATTTAACGAATGGATTTTTGAGATGGCTATAACATTAACGGCCTACAAATTTTGAAATCTTGCACAATCAGATAAGGTACTGAAATGCATTTTCCTTGGTATTTTCCAATGTGACAAACTTCCCTGGAAAATACCATTTTGCCCAGCTGCTCTTATTGCAAATATTGATTGCCATTATCGAAGCAGACCTTCTTGTTTCGTAGATGTCGTAATATTGCTATGAATTCCATTCTTAAATACTTTACCCCATATTTGATGCATAATGATAGTATTATATGTAACTTTATGCAAAATGTTTACAGTGTATGCCTTATTCTGTGCTGCTTTCAACCTGATTTGCAACTTTGTATTCCTTATTGGAAAATGAAATTTATATAAGGCAAACATTTTACAAATTTATTCATTTGTAAAAGTTTCCTCTCAGCAAATAGACATGTTAGAGCATGGTCAATTTTATATAAGCTTACCTATTAATACTGAAAAAGATAGTTCAGATTCCAATTTTTGAGTCATGTTGCCCTACAGAATAGGAGTAGAAGGTGACTGGGAAGTCAGTTTAGTAGAACTCATTTATCCCCATTCTTTGTATATGATTAAGCAAGGTAAAAATTATATAATGTTGCATGCGAAATAAAACTTTGAAATAATTCATTTTCCTGCTGAAAATTACAAAACTATAGAAAGTCTTCCGATTAACACAACCAATTTGAAGAGATTAAAAGAAATAAAATTCAGAAAATGTTGTGCAAATAGAGTATAATGCTCCCACTACCCGAGTACTTCTTACTATAGATCCCTCAATTGTTGAAGGAGTATATGCAAATAAGCGATTGTGTGGAATTCTAGGCTTTCATCAACCAATTATCAAAATACATTGGACGCTAAACCTACTAGAGTATTCAGTAATGATAATACACTTGTTCAAACAGAGTATAAATTAACATCAGACAAGGAACCTATTAACGTACTTGGCACTAATGCGCCAGATATAAATAAGAATAAGTTTGAAACAATGTACATATGTGTAAAGTAACATTGTTATGAATCAGGGCCCAGTTGCACCAAACTAGGAGTGTAACAGTTAGGAGTAGAGGTGTAAATTTTGGTTGCACCATATAGGAGCTAGAGTGTCCTGAATCAGGAGTGTAGGAGTAACATTAGGAGCAGAGAGGAAGTTTTAGGAGTAAGTTTAGGCGTAATTTTTCAGGTGGAGTTGCACCATCGCTTAGGAGTGTTTTTTTAGGAGTGAATTTACTCCTTATCCTTGCACAAAATGTTAGGAGTGTTCGCTCTCTCCTAAAGCTGTCGGTTGTATTGAATTAGTCTTTTTTTGACTGCAATAAATAGTACTGGTAGTGATAGTGATGATGAAATTATTGAAAAAATACGCCAATAAAGAGTCTGCAAGAAGCGTATTAATTTTGATACTGATAATTTCGAAGAATATTTTTGAATTTTGCGGCAAACAAAGGAACGTGTTTGGTAGATAATTGGACGGTTTTTACAGCCAAAGAGTAACACAGGACACTTTCTCTGAAGCAACAGATTTTAGCAGCTCTAAGATTTTTAGCTACTAAAAAATTTTAGGATGTTGTGGTGATGCTCTTGGTTAGCATAAGTCTACTGTTTGTCGGAAAATTTGATCCAATGTTCAGCTAATTAATAAATATATTTGGCATACAGTTGTAGATTTTCCAAATAGCTTGACTGAGTTGACTGAAAATGCTCAAAACTTTATGGACATTGCAAAAATCTCGTCAAAGAATGTCCTAGAAACACTCCTAAAATTACTCCTACTTAGGAATCTAGGAGTGAAGAGAGTTTACTCCTAGAAACAATGAAAAAATTACTCCTAGGTTAGGAGTAAGTGGTGCAACCTGCTTTAGGAGACTCCTGAGCCAGGAGTAAATTTGCTCCTAACTCCTATCTCCTACACTCTAGTTTGGTGCAATAGGCCCCAGATCCTTGAAACCTAATGGCGCCACTTTTGCATGCTATTGATGTGCAAGAAAAGTTAGGTAGTGTTATAAATATTCCATTTGATGTTCCACATTATATTTAAGTCCTTTAGTAGGATATTAAAAGAATTGAAATTGATATAAAGACAGATTCCAATAAATTTGTTGCATTTGAATTCAATAAAACTATAATCAAGCTCCATTCTAGAAAATGCTTGCATTATTTCAATATTTGAAAATGTATGTGATTTACACACTAGGTAGTACAAACAATTGGCTAGAATTCTATCAAAGTACCATAGCATCCAACCCCTAGTATCAGCTAATGGAGATATTTGTGGTTTTAAAGCATGTGCACCTTATCACAGAGGAGCAGGATTAGGCAGCTTTTTTAGAGGTTTATATAGAATAGCATTACCTTTTTCAAAAACAATTGGAAAAAAGGTCCTTCTCAGTGGGTCCGAAATTGCTGCTTATGTAGCAAGTGGTTGTAAATTAAAAGGAAGTGCAATAGATCATGGTAAATCTGGTGCTGCTCTAAGTATTACATGGAACAGCTGATTGTTTTCAATCCGGAAAAGAAATAGGTTGACATAAAAAGACATCGAGCATTAAAGTATTTAAAAAGAGAAAATGTTCTAGAAAAACATCATTTTGTGAAGTTAAGCTATTTAAATCAGTCGGTTTGAACGTTTTTACTAAGTAAATGAGTAAACTAGTGGACAAAAATTTGCTACCTAGTACAAAGAGCGAAATTAGATCTTTTTAAAGTACCTACAACACAAGTTGCAATACCGCAATTGTATTGGTCCAAAGTGCAACTGCAAAACTCTTGCACAAACAATGGCCTTTACAAATTTTGTATTACCGCTTGATATGTGTATGTTAGATTTATCAAAAAATTATATTTATTCTGCAATTTGTATCATGAAACCTGATGGCTCAGCATGCAGAATTACAACCATGGTGGATGGAGCACAAGTGGGTGATCTTTTGCTGCCTATAAACCTTACTGGAAAGACTTTTTTCAAGCAAATCAAAATGTTTCTCAATGGAAAGCTAATTTCTGATAGGTAAGAAAACATAAAACCTATAACTAAAATGTTGTCTGTTTTTTTTAGTGGCAACAGATACGCATATCAATCTTTTTGGAAACTGAGTTGAACTTTGGAAGAGACGCTAAAAAACATAGGTACAAGCTGCAACAAATCACCGCAATTTTGATGATAGTGAAATGCAACAAAATCCCAGTTTTCAAACTCACATGAGCATATTCAAAGACAGGGCATGAGTCAAACTCAAATTAATGGCACCAATTCATGCTGATTTAGTGTTTCAAGACAGATTGTTGAATAAATCAATGTGAACTACACTCAGAATTGTACAGAAACAGCGATAATATTTCTTCAATTGATAAAGACCAAAATCCATGAACAAATCATAAAATTGAAGTCAAACAAATGTGTTTATATATTAAGAAGGTAGAAGTTGCAGGCTCAATCTCCTTAGTTATAGAATCTATGCTACAAAATACAATGGTAAAATATCCGATTTGAAGAACACAAATAACAACTTTACATATAAGCAAAAACCGACATTCAACTCCACTGAATGCACTTTTTTTGATGCTCTGCCAAGGCATATTGTCGTTGGACTCATTAGTGCAGAGCACACATGGGCGTGGGGGGTATGCATCCCCCAGAAGTTGAAATACTCCCCTCTCCCAGAAATCAAAATACCCTCTCCCCAGAAAGAAGTTTTTTTTGCTTTTTTAGGAATTTTTCGATGCCATTGGATATTGCTCAATGAGAAACGTCAAAAAATGATGTTTTTTGACATACAACCATACATGGGCAGCAAGAAATTTCTGGGGGAAGGTGCAAGATTTTTTTTGAAGGTCAAAAAATGGCCTTAAAAATGGTGGTATGGTGATAAAAACACCATTTTTCGACGTTTCTCATCAAGCACTATCCATTAACATCAAAAAATTGCGGAAAAAAATTAAAAAATTTTCAAAAATTGAATTCTGGGGGGGGTTATTTTGATTTCTGGGGGGAAGTATTTGGTTTTCTGGGGGGGGTGCATACCCCCCAAACCCCCCATGCCCAGGTGTGCATACGACCACTTTTAAGACCATTTTTGACCTTTAAAAATTTTTTCAACCCCAACTCCCTCAGAGTTTTGGTGCTGCCCACCTATGGTGCAGAGGCAGCAAGGGATTCATACAAAATGTCTTGGTTTCAATTTCAAGATAAATTTTTATGAAAATCAGCTGATTCAATCATGTGTACAATTGTTTGCTGGTTTAGGAATTTTGCAAGGTAATAAAGGAAATATGATTAGTTTGAATTGATTTAAAAATGGTTGTACTTTTTTGTTTTCAAATTAAGCACTGATGGTGTTGACAACAACTCCTGGGAGCTCTTAAGGGAGGGAACCACTAGTTTAGAAATGGTTATTTGTGAAGCTTTACCCATAGGAGGGGTTGAAAGCATCATATATGGCAAGTTCAACAGCCTCATCATGTTTCATCACTCCCATCAGGTTTTTTATGACTATACAGTGTGATATATTGCATTTATGCAAAGTCTTATTTTTAACATTTGTTGAAAAATTAATTATAGATAAAAGTGTTTTTCTAAATCACTTGTCAAAGCAATGTATGTACATCTGTAATATTACAAAGTTATAGGTTTGGCTATTGGTTGCGCTTAATAAATGAAATGTTGATTAAATATTCTATGAAGCATAAAAATTCATATTTACATTTGCTTCATTAATTTGTGAGCATGATCTTTAAATTCTTGAAAAAATTTGTATACTCCATAAGGAGTTATTATATAATCTTAAAGTATAAATCAAAAGCATACAAAGCAAACACAATATCATATTGTCCACACTGACCATTACATTCTTTTACATAAGTGACAATGGAGCCTGACTTTAAATTTATCTAAATAAATACTCACTCTAAAATATTTGTATACCACAATGTCACATGCATTAAGTAAACTAAAAACAGTATAATTTTTGATTCAAACGTTTCATTTTAAAAATTCACATCTACATATTGAGTCAATTATGCAGACACGGCAAAGTTTTTACAATATTCTAATGAATCCAAGATATTATGAAAAGTATATATAATTTTGAACTTACTTATATTTTAGAACTTTGATGTTTAAAGATGTGCAATGCTTATTTATATCCTCTTGTTATATGGTTTTTGCTCATTTTATCATTCTTGTTAGGCATCTAGTCAAATGCAATATTCAGGGCTAGAATTGTGGTTCTAATATGGCCAACTCTATCCAAATGGTCAAAAAATTTATATAAAGAAATGGCCTGTCGGCATAATATAGAAAACCAGCTGGTAGGCTGTAAGAAAATCACAGGCTTCAGGTTATTTGCTGGCTCATTTGAACATCAGTTGAAAGAAGAGAGCATATGTCTCTCCTATGTAGGAAAGTTGTTAAATGAATTAGAGGGTAAGGTAAGATTTTTATTTTTCTTAATAAATTAGCTTTGAATATACTTACGTTTCACATTTGTTAGACTTTTATTAAACTGATTTTTTTACCTAAAAATAATATAAAAATTTTGCGTACTTTTGGAAGTGAATTCAATCTCTTCTACCTATGGAACTTATTTAACAATTCAGACGGTAAGGTATATATTTTTTTGATAAATCAATTCTAATTTACTTATAGTGTTTCAGATTTCTTAGAATTTAGTGAACTGATCTTTTTATTTGAGAATAGTATAAACATTTTACCCACTTTTGAAAGTAAATTCAGTCTCTCCTACATACAAAACTTGTTGAACAATTTAAACAGAAGGTAAATTTGTATTTTTCTTGATAAATTAATTTTAAATATACTTACATACAATGTTTCACATTTGTCAGAATTCATTAAAAGGATTTTTTGACTTCAGAATAGTATAAACATTTTATGTACTTTTGAAAATAAATTCAGTCTCTCCTACATAGGAAACTTGTTTAACAATTTAAACAAGGTAAATTTGTATTTTTCTCGATAAAATAATTTAAAATATACTTACAATGTTTCACATGTGTAAGAATTTATTAAACTGATTTTTTCTACCTAAAAATAATATAAACATACTTTGAAAGTAAATTTAGTCTCTTATCCATGAATCTTGTTTAAAAATTTAGACAGAAAGGTATATTTTTATTTTTCTCAAAAAATTGATTTTAGATATTTTAGTTTCACATTTGTTAGAATTTATTAAACTGATTTTTTTACTTTAAAATAGTATAAATATTTTGTGTACTTTTGAAAGCAAATCTGTTTTTGTTTATAAAATACTATTCATTACTAATTATACAAGTACTAAAAATTTTATATTGCTTGAGTGTTTAGTTAAATATTTTATAATTTTGAATGATATCCCTTGTCAAATATAATGTGTTTAAAAAGAATAATTCATTAAAAATTATTTTTAAAAGCGCAAGAAATACATAAATATGCATTTGGTTAAACATGCTGGCTATTAAAATAAAATATTTACAAGTTAAAACTTATTTTAAGAAGGCAAAAAAGGAAAATATATGATTTGAAAGATGAAAAATGATTTATTGAGGGTTTAATGGTGGATGATTTTGTTGTTGATTCCCTGTGTATATATATATATATATATATATATATATATATATATATATATATATATATATATATATATATATATATTATATATATATATATATATATATATATATATATATATATATATATATATATATATATATATATATATATATATATATATATATATATATATATATATATACAGAGCGGCCTAATAACCCTCCTGTTACCAAGGGTCACACACCCTAGAATTACCAAGGTCTAGATCGAAAATCTAGTCATTGGGGAGATAACAAATATAAATAAAAATACACATTTCTGGTAGCCAAGAGCATGAGAATTTCAAAAATGCAGAAGTTTAGCATAAAAGTGAGGACCAATTGAAAAAAACGTATTTGAACATTCAAAAATGGTAAGAAATTTGATCTGATGACACACGTAACACATGTTATAGAAATCATGCAATCAAGCTTTTCTAATAAAATATAGGTCAATACATTGCTCTTTTGCTCAATAAAACATGTGTTGCAGTAAAAAAAGAGGAGTACTGAGAAGCTTGCCACATAAGAATTTATGGCCTTAAAGTAAACTGTAAAAAACAGGCAACTAGATCACGAATCTAGAGCTCGGTAAAAGTAGGGTTAAAAAGACTACATTCCAATTTCGACAGGTCATAACTTTGGCTCATGAAAACTTCAAAGCTTCAAACTGGCTGCATTTCATAGATTAAAGTCTTTCTATCCAAATGTGTAAAAAGTTTTGGTCAAGTCTCTGTGCTCCGGGCACTAAGGCAATTTGTTTAACACTTAATTTAATTTTGTTCAAATGCCAATAGCGTCATTGGTCCTGCCATTAATTTGCACCCTCTTTTGATGATATCCTAAAATTTTTGCACTTGGTAGGATGCCCATCTATTCTGGAGTGTTAAAAATGTGTTTATAAATTTTATGTGACAGGATATATTGTAAAAATGTCAAAAAAGGATAACAACATACACAGCAATGTGTAGGGTTTTACAGTGAGGTGTAAACAAATTGCTGTATTGCAGGTACTGCTAAAAGCTGACAAATATTTATCAATGATCAAATAAAGACATGTTCACCTATCTAATGCTGGTGGTCTTAAAATATCAGCCAATGTTGTGATGGTTTAAAAACTGCAAAACTAAACCTTTTATGGAGCCACCCTGTATATATATATATATATATATATATATATATATATATATATATATATATATATATATATATATATATATATATATATATATACATATATATATATATATATATATATATATATATATATATATATATATATATATATATATATATATATACATATATATAATACATAATATATATATATATATATATATATATATATATATATATATATATATATATATATATATATATATATATATATGTATGTATGTATGTATGTATGAATGTATAGCCTTGTGCGCGCAGTGGATTATCTACCAGTGCACCTGGTGCCAACGTTGACAGTTTGTTACCCTACGTAATGCAATGTGTTTTCTCTTCCTGGAGGCACTAAATAAGGCTCATTACATGAATACTTGGTAGTGACAGGCTGAACGATGAGCGCAACTTCAGAGTTCGTATATCGTATCTCTAGTTGCCTTGCATCAAACCCCTATACATGGGACATATTGACACGTTAAATGGGGATGTTTGTATGTATATATATATATATATATATATATATATATATATATATATATATATATATATATATATATATATATATATATATATATATATATATATATATGTATATATATATATATATATATATATATATATATATATATATATATATATATATATATATATATATATATATATATATATATATATATATATATATATATATATATATATATATATATATATATATATATATATATATATGTGTGTGTGTGTGTGTGTGTGCGTGATCCACCTAGGTTTCTGATGTCAAAAAATTAAAAAAGCAAACTGAAACCAAGACTCAGTGACTAATTAATCAGCTTAATTCAATAAATGAAGAATTAAATTAAATTTTACATGTCATTTCAGCAATGATTACAGCATAAATTTTATTCCATTGCCACAAACAAATGTATAGATCAACTGCGGCCAAATGCAATGAAATCACATTGCAACAGTGAAGCCTTTATAGATTTCTTGTCAATTACAAACTATAAGAAGTATTCAGCTCAGAGCACTGATCTCAAAATTAGATTCCTTTCATTTCTACCTCTCGTATGTCTTTAAAATGAAACGTCACACTATGACTTATCATATTTTATTTTACTTTCAAGCTGAATGCAAGCCATACCATGAGCATAAAATTGAAATATTTTTTATGTTTCCTTCACAGAAATATCTGAGCAATTTATTCACTTTCCCCATTTTTCACATGAAATAGAGGGCAAATGGCAGTCATCATCATAGGTGGGCAGCACCGAAATTCTGGGGGGTGAAAAAAATTTTAAAAGGTCAAAAAATGGTCTTAAAAGTGGTTGTATGGGAAAAAAACACCATTTTTTGACGTTTCTCGTGGTACTATCCAATAACATCAAAAAATTGGTAAAAAAAAAAAGCAAAAAAAAATTTCTGGGGGTATTTTGATTTCTGGGGGGTGGTATTTTAACTTCTGGGGGTGTGCATATCCCCCAGGCTATGCCCATGTGTGGTCATCATTCAACAGGACTTCTGTTTTGATTGTAATGAAATAATTGAATAAAATAAGAAATCCCTTAATATTATATTGAATCATTCATCATGTTCTACATGTAGCTAAATTGATCATCAGATAATAATCTGTAGTTTTCATGTGTAAACTGTTTTGCAATGGTTTTATTAGGTAGGTAGATAGCCCATTTTATGAGAGCCATCCTTTAAAACATTAGAAATGCTTATGTCATCATTCACAAGCCAACTTTGATTGGTAAACCTACCAAAACAATTAAAGAGAATTAAATGATTTTATAATGGCAACAAACCCAGGCATCATAATTTGTAAAGGTGATTTACTTATCATCATTTTAGTGACTGCTTGATTAATATTAATTATGTTATTGTGAATGCAATTATGATGATGTAAATAATTGTGTGATTGTAGATTATGTGATAACACATTTTCATTTTTTCTTTTATTTTTTATATATTTTTATTTTTTGTTTTTTATTTTTTTATCGTTCAAATTTTTCTGATTTTAGGCAATTAAGGTGTTCTTGCATGTATGATTGTCCTACAATCTGATTTAGCATAAAATATTACTCCAAATGTATTACTTTAAACCACTTTTGATTTCATACTAGATTTTTTTTTAAATTGCCAAATTAAACAAACAAATATTCACATTTAGGCCTCTGGCTAAATGATCAGTGATATGAACTTGTATCTTGCAGTATTTTACAAAAAGGCTCAGGCCAAAAAAACCTTTGTTTAGAGGACGTCACAATGTGTGCGCTCTCGTGTATGCCATGTGAAAGAATTTGAAGTTGAAAAATTGTTGTTGGAGGACTGCTTGTATGAACTTTGATGCCATAGGAATTCATTAAGGGCACATAATCCCAAAGCCGATAAAATTATTAAACTGCATTGCTAATGGTTGTTATAATGGCTTTCTATCGGGTATAGTAGCAAATTCATTAAAGCGGAATATTTTTGCTTCAATATCATTAATTATTCTGAAGATAATGTCATTGCATTTGAGCAATTGTTTTATGCTTATGATCAATTTGTTGATAAGACAAGGAGAGTCTTGTACTGCTTGTCTTGATGCGCAACAGTTGGGCTCTGCAAATGCAGCTGTCTTTGATTCCTTCATGGAATCTCTTTTTTCTTGTGGTCTTAATTATTGTTGTTTGCAATTAAAGCATAGCACAAAGCCAAAATTTGTAACATAAAACTTTCATGTTCAAAACAGAGTTATCCTGTGCAACATAAACCAGTTGGAAATATATCATGTTCCATTTTAAATGTAATCATATGCGTTGATAACCTGATTATCTGCATAAACGCATGTTATACTGTCTTGCTCTTCTATAATCGCTGACATACCAGCACATTTGTTTCAAATATTGATTGCTTAGTTAAGTTGTTCAATGAGCTTTGCACATTCATTTTATGAATAAAAAGCTTTTGTCTTTTTACCACTGTTTGTTGTTTTCCTTGCAAAGTAAATAATGAAACAACATTTTCATAAAATCTGTTTAACTGTGCTTTGCTTTTCAGTCCTGTAATAACTATTTTTCAATGCTAACAACAAGCGCTGTAGCTCTGCTATCTAGAGACTCTAAGTTTTGCTGCGCAAAACAACTCCGGTTCATATTAAACAATTTTGCAGTACGTTTTAGCAAGGGATGGCACGTCTATTTGCTCAGGAACATTGCCGGAGCCAATAATATGAATTTTTTGTGTGGTGAGTTGCAGCTTATGTCCACTAGCTTGTTGCATAATTCACAAATTTTCTCGATTACAACTCTATTTTGTGTACACTCTTTGCACCACCACAAACTAACTTTCCTGTAATAAATAATGTACCTGTTGCTTAAGCTTCTTTCAAATTGATGATCATAGCAGTGCAGTATGTGATCAGACTCTACCCTGTTGCAACTTTTTCTAATTTTAAATAAATTGACTGGTTTTGGCAGAAAGCTAAGCTGTTGAAACAACATCTGAATTGTAATCATGAATCAAAAATGATAATTAGTTAAGAAACAGGAGTATTTATAGCTTCAAAAAAATGATGATTTAATTTTTCGGAAATGTAACTTGATTAATCACTTTTCCAGAAAGAAGCATGAGATTAATTCACCTAAATTGTCTTTTATGTTGATTTTAATGCATGAAATGTCTAGCACTAAAATGGAGATGTAGTGGGCAGGTAGCCATACGTTAAATCAATAACGTTGGAGTAGGGCTCTTCTACATTAACAACTCGTAATAATGGAGCCAAAACATCAACAACTTGTGGTTCTTAAATGTTTACATAAATATAAAAAGCTTCTATTCTTCCAATATTCATATTTTGATTCATTAATGCTCCATACTGATGTTATTTATTTATCCTTAAACCCTAGCATTTTGCTAATTTCTAGTGGCAGTTTCATCAATTTTCTCCACAAAATTATTCATCACTAATACTTGCACTCGTTAAACTGTGCTGTATATTAAAACAATATTCCCTTTTCTTGCCATTTTGTCCCTATTTAGGCAGAACTGTAAGGTATTAACAAATTCCTGTATAGAATCACAACAGCCAACTGGTACTTTTTATTGTACTCTCTCAATTATCAATGTCTATAATTTTTATGTCAGTTTTTTTTTCCCTTTTTGAGCATTTCCAATTATGTGGATAGGTTCATTAGGCAAGAGACCACATTCCCAATCACCACTTAACTCTATTTTTTGGGGGTAAATGTACTATAAATTGAGCTTGAGTATTTTGCTTATCACCTATTGTGTTACTATGTAAAGTTAGATAAAATTGATCCAGTATTTAGCTAATTGATTTACTAGAAATGCTTCATTTACTACTCTTGTATTGAGCTTAAATAGTCTATTTACAGAAACAGTGAATGAATTCATCAAGCAAAACTTTTTTTCTAAACTCTTTGTAAAATCAACTTTATTGGCACACATCTCTGCAGCGTCATACCAGAGAACATATGCACAGTTGTCTGCACATGGAAATTAGTGGTTTCTGCACACATTTTTTATTGTATTTAACTTTTTGATGCATATTTTAGTAC